>QLIY01001885.1:0-26839 GCA_003260075.1 Phallusia mammillata
AGAAGAAATCGTACGAGTTTGCAGCTGGGCTCATGAGTCAAATGATCCAGAGATTGCTTCATCTGTGGCCTCCCTATTTCCTGATGAGCTTGACCTTCGCAATTCATCTCTCCTCCCAGTTGACTACGAGAATCTTTCGTTCGTTGTCCAACAAAGAGCAAAAACGGTAATTTTCTGATTTTGTAAAATATGAGTTAAATTATTTGCTGATAAGAATGGTAAGATTAGTGTACTAAAGCCAATTTGTTCACATGTTGCTATAACTTCGATTTGTGAGCAACCTGTTTGGTTACTTTTTCATTGAAACGCACGTTTCCGATTGTTCAACCTAAATCGGTCAATAGCAGGGTGAGATTGTCACACCAAACAGGGCTTCAACTATACACCACATTAGATCAAATATAAATAGTTAAAATCAAGGCGCAGCTGCGACACTCTATTTCGGGACATTTACTTATAATAGTAAAAACACAAAATCTCCATCAAAGGTAAGTTGAAAAGAATGACACGTTACTATCGTTTAAGCTGACCATACATTTAGCTTTGAAACATTAACTACTAGCACATTATTCTGAAAAGTAAGGGCTATATTCAGTACAAAGTGGTATTTGCATGCTGAAAAGTATAAATAACTGTACATATTAAATAAATTTAAGGGTAAATATCGACAACAAGTGCGTGGATATGTAGTAAAATGTAAAATTGTCCAAATAATAATGTTAAGTTAAATATACAGAAGAGCAAGAAAAAATGCAGTAAAATATATTATGTGCCGAAATACGTACTAAAGAAAACTATTGAAAATCAAAGACATTTTAATAAAGAGAAACTACATAAAAACGCGTTGTTGCATAAATAAACAATGAGCAATATTCGTATGCGATTGTAACAAGTGCCACAAAATGCAAAATTGCCATGTGTATCCGTTGCTGATCATTTTTCGATGTCTATAGCAGAAGTACTGTGGTGTTGCCCATATTCAGTGTCTTAGTTGCAATATGTCGCTTAAAATATTGGAATATTTATAAAAATTCATTCAAATGCCAACTTAAAGTATTCAATGTTTGCGTTTGCAATGCACAACCACTTAACCATCTTTGCCCACATGTCAGTCTATTCCAATTTTTCGTTTTTTCGTTTTCACAGCATAAAAACTCCGTTTTTAAATTAAGTTTCACCACGTAACAGGAGCGGTCAATTTTTTGCAATAATATGAAATGTAAATAAGAGTAATTTCAAGCACCATGGTTTANTGCGTTTGCAATGCACAACCACTTAACCATCTTTGCCCACATGTCAGTCTATTCCAATTTTTCGTTTTTTCGTTTTCACAGCATAAAAACTCCGTTTTTAAATTAAGTTTCACCACGTAACAGGAGCGGTCAATTTTTTGCAATAATATGAAATGTAAATAAGAGTAATTTCAAGCACCATGGTTTAATATTTGACAACAATTTTTGTCATAAACAACTTTGATGTAACTTGTTTGGTAATCTGCCTAAACTCACAATAATTGTGGCACTATTTCTAACATAATTTTCTTGCCAAATCGAAACAAGCATTTATAGCTTGGGTAATTGCGAATTTACATAGCGCAGACGAGTAGTAATCACCACAGGCAAAACAGTAATGATTGCGGTACAATTAACGAATCACGTGACAGTGGAATGCGCGTACGCGATTCACTGCGTTGAGGAAGCGGAACCACAACATCTACCCTTCGAAGATCAAAATCCCTCCTATCAGATTGGAAGTGAAATGGCTCGGGGGGGTTAACGCGATCTCTTCGTTCGTCGTGGATTGTCGGGACCAAATAAAGGAGAGCTACGATTCAGTTGCATGTCTGAATCTGCATTGGCAGTGGGAGCCTGCGGAGTACTTTCTTCCGCTTCCGGTTTCAAATCCTCATCGGACGCGTATCGGGCGCGCAGTTGGTCGATATGGCGTCTCCAATTTAAACCACGTGGAAGAACTTTAACATGAAAGTTACGGCTGCCACACCGTTTAATAATGGCGGCAGGAACCCAGCGCGCATCCTCGGTACGTCTTTGACCAAGAAACAAAGCGTAACATGGGTCTCCAATGTTGAAAGAAGTGATGTTCACGGGTTTTTGAGTTCCCTGTACTTGCTTACATTGCATCACGTGTGCTGGCTAAGGCCACAAAGTATCAATTTTTGCCCGAATTTATCTGCCGTTAAGTAGTTTACTTGGTGAAAATCCACTGGCGTTTGGAACACCTCTGTATTGCAGTAGAAACTCTTGCAACGCTTCAGGAGGTTTAGAAGACTTTTTAAGCGCCTTTTTGAAAGTTTGCATTAATCATTCTGCAGCGCCATTTGTAGCAGGAAAGTATGGAGATCCGGTCAGATGAACGATGCCCCTATGTTTGCAGAATTCTTGAAATTCGGCAGACAAAAAAACGTGCGCATTGTCGGAAACAATAGTGTAAGGGTAACAGAAATGGGCAAAATCTTGTTCCAACAACTCATAGTTGTTTTCGATGACATGGATTGCGTTTGATGTACACACGGGTATTTTGAGTGAGCATCTATCATCACCAGCTATAGTTACAAAACGTGAACCATACAGTTGGTACCCATAACTGGTACTCAACGAATCCACTACCTTGCGAAACTTTGCAACTAGACCGTTGTATGCAACAGTAGATGGTCAACATTCTCTCGTAAAACGCATGACTTTGGATGAGGTTGGATATTTTCCACTTTCCTTTCGGAGTAACGCCGAAAACTAAGACTCGTAATTACACAAACAGTGTCGGTGTCATGTGCAATATCCTCTCTGTCGAAGTTGGCATTCTCGCCCACTGGTAAACGACTGAGTGCATCGGCATTTTGATGTTGTGATGTCTTTCGATATTCAATGACGTATTAAAATTGGCCAAGAAAAAGTGCCCACCATGTTAAGTGATTTGCAGCTAAAGCAGGCGTAGCTTTATTGGGACAGAATAATGCCAGCAGTGGCTTGTGGTCTGTCAGTAGAATAAATTNAGTGTGTACAGGGTATTTTGCATCAACGTAAAAATCCCTCAACTAACTAACATTTGGTGTCAAACCGATTTTATGCATTAACTGTCTGCAGAGAGCCTCTTTTTGAATTTGGCTGTAGTTGTGCTGGCTTTTAGTTAGTGATTTAGATACGTTGGCAATTGGTCTCTCGCTTCCATCTTGATAGCGGCGAAACAAAACTGTTCCAAGTCCAACGTTTGATGTATCGCAGGAAATCCCAACAGGTTGGGTCAAAATGTTTTAGAACTGTATCAGCGGACAGCCAGTCTTTTAATTTGCAAAACACGACTGTTTGACCGGGTAAGTCGAAATCGTGGCTCTGCAACGCTTGAAAATTGTGATGGCAGGAACTTGCTGTAGAATTGAACCAAACCTAGGAAAGAACGTAAGCTCTAGACATTTTTCGGTGATGACATATTAATAACAGCATCCACCTTCGATCCTTCGGAAATGCCATCTTTTGACAAAATGTGTCCCAAGTATTACACTTGTGGTAGCATCGAGATAAAGTGTAACACCTTGTAGATCGCTTGTAATCTCGTCCATGTTTGATTGAAAATATCTAGGAGCTGATGTTATACCGAATGTTGAAACATTTTGCAATAACACCCCTCGGTGCTAGTCGTTTGCGGCTTTCTGGTCCCAACCGGATTTGGTTGTAGGCATCAGCTAAATCAATCTTTTTAAAACCGTAACCACCACCACACATCTTGCCCAAGTCTTCAGGAAGATTAAGTGGGCCGTTGTGTACATAACTGCGGGTTAACTGGTACAGAAGAGTCTCTGCAAACTCGTATCTTGGCTATCGTTTTTCCGGAAAGTGGTGACTTTCGAATAGGAACTACTGGTGTTCCTCACTCTTGAAATTTCGCCCGGAGTCCAAATACCTTTTGTGATGCCAGCATCGTATGCTTGATTGACATCATCCTGTAGAGCAAATGGGACAGGTCTTGGCTTGCAGAAAATGGGCTTTACGTTGTTAGTGAATTTTACTTCTGGTGCAAAATTCTTCAAACACCGGGGGGGGGGGGGGGGGGGGGGGGGGGGGGGGGGGGGGGGGGGGGGGCTTTCCTGGAAAGGTCTGGATATTCCTCGCAAAGCTTTTTGCAAGCGCGTTGTAATGATGCGTGTGCTTGGTTGCTGGCGTTCGATAATATGTTAACCTTATCGTCGGTGCGAACTTGTCTAACGATATGCGCAACATCTCGATTCAGCATCTTCCAAGTAGTTGCGGTATTTCGAAGACAAACATTGTAAGGCTACATGTGGTTGTCCTATGTTTGACTTCTGCTTCGAATGCGCCCAGTATCGGTACCAGATGTTCCGTTGCGGAGTTGAAACGCTGATTGCTAAGTTGAAACGGTCTCCGTTAATATTTGGTTTCCCAATTTTCTTCCAGAAATTGACAGAAATAAAATTTCATCTGATTGCTGTGTCAATTTCCAACAGACATGCTTTACCATTCTGACAGTTACCTGGAGTTTCGGACTGCAATCTGCTTCTGGCTTCATCGAGAGTAGCGAATTTACATGTTGAACAGGCGAAACAGACGCCTGTTTCTTCAAGCAAACAACTTCCAAATGGCCTGTACGTTTACAGAATTTGCAAGTGGCTCTTTTACAACGGTAATCGGGTGCCAGGTGATCAGGTGTTCCACATCGGTAAAAAGATGTACTTTTTCTAAATTTGTTACTTGTAGGTGTGGACGTATTGAAACCTTTCTTTGCAACCCGTATCTTGTGTACCGATCCGCGAGTTCCCAACACGGTTTCCTTTGCAACCTTTGCAGCGTCTTCGGTTTGCATGCAACTTCAATATGACATGACACAAAGCTTGGTGTAGCAACGGAAGGTGCAACGTTTTGACTGGAACCAGCTTTTTCAAATAGAGCT
Source organism: Phallusia mammillata (assembly GCA_003260075.1). NCBI lineage: Eukaryota > Metazoa > Chordata > Ascidiacea > Phlebobranchia > Ascidiidae > Phallusia > Phallusia mammillata. The sequence goes on from QLIY01001885.1 coordinate 4,921, forward strand.
AGAATTAGCTTTATTTTTTCATGGTGGCGTCTTTTCTGCTTTTTTAGCTGTTCTTGTATCAGCTTTGCAATTTACTCAATCCTAGTAAGGACTATCTTCGATACCAAGCTGCGTATAAATCGTTAAGTTGGTAGATCCCATCTTCGTCGCCAATAAACTCTTGTGTTTCTATGTACTGTTCGCTTAAAGAGTGAAATAAAATGAATAACGGTTAAACGAAACAAGCATTTATAGCTTGGATAATTGCCAAATTGCATAGCACAGACGAATAGTAATCACCACAGGCAAAACAGTAATGAATGCGGTACGAATCACGTCACAGTGGAATGCGCGTACGCGATTCACTGCCTTATGGGAATTGCACAAAGCGGAACCACGAGTTGTTCATTTAACTTTGAAAGAAAGAAAGAAAGAGTTTCTTCAAATTGCACTATTGTCAACATAAGAATATAACTGCTAAATCATTATGACCTAACTGTCTTGTCCGAAAATTAAACAAATCGAAATAACGACTAGCAAACCATAGTACGAAAATTCCGAAACAGGCGATACTGTTCCTTAAATACACTTTTTGTTTCAAACAAACAACATTGTCAGAGCTTATTTTTGTATCTTATGAAGCTGGGTTCAGGCAAGAGTAACGCGACGTTTTGTTAAAATAAAGCTGGACCCGAAATTTAGATTTACCCAGGCCAAATGTTATAGGTGAAGGTGGGCCGAATCTAGCTCGTTTTCAATGAAACTGATGCCCAAACTCAGACCTCCAAAATCCACCCGACTTGCAACTCTGGTTTAGTCTCAAGAGCAACAGACACAAGTTGCTTTGTGTCAATCAATTTTGCAGCAATTAGGTTATGATGACATGTCTAGGAACAAGGGCCGGTCACCAGACACCAGACATTTGCACTCAAAGTGTATTCGTTTTTGTGTCATACCTAATGCAAACTTATGTGGGGGGGGGGGGGGGGGGGGGGGGGGGGGGGGGGGGGGGGGGGGGGGGGGGGGGGGGGGAACTTATGTCCAGAAGTATACAGGTTGTACCGCTGTTGCGCCGCCAAAAATTATCGTTTTGTTAATGCATTTATGTTAATGCATTTATCGGTTATCGTTTTGTTAATGCATTTATCAAAGTTAGTGTTAACTTTCTACAGCTTACTTGTCACATATTATCTTTGATTGATGAAATGCCAAATTAAAACAGCAATAATGTGTTTAATAAGTCGTGACAATTTAAAACAAGGCGTAAGGCGTTTTGTGTGTTGTCTATTTATATTTACTAGCTTTTGTCACTACGATAAATGTGATAATAATTGTTGCACAAAAATCAGCTGAAGACACTGGATCTCTCCTACAACAACATTGGCAACACGGGAGCGGCTTCGCTGGGTCCTTGCCTTCATTGCATCGAAAAGCTTATACTGTGGGAATGTGAGATCAGAAGTGAAGGCGTCGAGAAACTCTGCAATAGAGTAAAAAAGCTTACAAAGCCGGTAAAAGTTGTTAAAGTTTATGTTATGTGAAATAGTCTTTATCAATAAGCAAAATTGTTTGTTTCAGAAACGATAAACTTATCACAATTTAATAAAACTAAAATAGTATGGACTGTTTTAATGAAAAATAATGCTAATATGCATATGACAAAGTGGAAATCAATCGTTAGTAACATTATCGATGATCAGTCAGTGTAATATATAGTAATGAATGGTTTGTGACGCCACAGAAAACGTCTGCGAGTAACTTTGCCTAAATTGCATATACGACCTGGTGTATCGATTGTGTAGATGCGACGCTGAAAAGGCTATGTTCTGTTTATGGACAGTAACTTAAATCGGTACAAAGCAGTATTGCTTGTTTTCTGCAGAATTGACAATGATAAACAGTACTTAAATTTTCGATCCCTAGTCGCTATGAAATATGCTGTGCATATAAATCAGTAGTTCCCAAACTTTTTCATATTTTTTTCTAAACGGACCCCTTGCCATTATTTCGAGGGCTCGCGGTCCTTAAGCCTAAATGTTTGTTTCATAAAAAAGAAAGTTGATTTCAGGATTTTAGCCAGTTGTGCAAAATTGCGCATAATAATCATCCAAAGACAGCATGTGAAATCACAAACAGGACAAAAACATTACGATTGTGCGCGAACAATTGCATTTCTGAGAGTTGTCATTCAATATAGGCCATTGTTTAGCAATGGAGACAGTCGATTCTCAATTCTACTTTGATTTAAACTTATTTAGTGGCACAAACTGACGCTAAATAAGATTATAGAATTACTTCAATCGCCTCGCGGTCCCCCCAAAATTGCCTTACGGACCCCTAAAGGACCGCGGACCCCAGTTTGGGAACCGCTGATATAAATCCAAATCGCTATCAGTATAACAAGCTTTTTCATGTGATAATCTGGCTGCAATACACGTTGTCAACGGAAGTGCTAATTTCCGCTTCCATAACTGAAATGACTTTGCTGCGACGCTAATTGTAGCATAGAGCAGATAAAATTTCTCCTTCAGAACCAGATTAATTCTCATAACATCGCAAAAGATGACATTACATTTTTACAACCGTTTTCGAATGGTGCAAATGTTGTGTTTGATAATTATTAGCAATGTACACATAAGAAATATCAGCAACCCACACGAAATTCACTGCATGCCACATACGTTGCACATATATTTGAGACAATGTTTCTAATAGCAACGTTTCTTCCTAATTTACGTTTACTATACGTTACGCAGTCCCTTCGGAAAAGTGGCCAGCTTGTTCGGACAGCGTAACAGGTCACCTCTGCATTCTCAGTATTTACCACAATGTACGCAACCCGAACACCGAGCAGCACACCCTCAAACGAAATGCTTTTAATTGTCGAATACGGAGACACAACGACGTCTTCGAGCAAACTTGGTCACGTAACCAAGCAGTTTTTTAACTGTGAGAAATGGCCCACAGAGGTAACTCAGTGAGTGGCAACGCTGCAATAACATATCACACGTCAATAAAGCATCATGATGTCGCAGCACGTCAGGTTCACTCACCAGCAATACGAACTTGCAGTCACGACTGTGCTGTTTACAGGCGATCGGATGTCACAACTGTAAAATTTACATTCAAAGTTAGATTAAATTCGAACACTTTAAGTTAGAAACATATACAAGAAAGCTTACCACGACAACAATGCAAAGAATCACACGACCGTCAATCGAATTTCAGTTAAATACAATCCAATAAATCTTTACAGTTTATTTCACAGCTGCAATAATATATAGCCTAGGTTAGATTACACAACTACGAAAGCATTACAAATAAATCCCAAAGAATAACTAGTCGACACGGGCAGCAACAGACCAGCCCTGAAACACAGTCTTGGAAAGGATATCAACCACGCTACAGTTCGCTTATGCGCAGGAGTGACGGAAAAATCAAACGCTTGTTGTGCAATGCGTAATGAAGCGTGTAACATGAGGTTGCATAAACAACTAATAACTTAAGAGCGCAGAGAAATTCTTACACTACATTTTAACATTTCATTCACGAAGAAATCCAGCAAATCTTGTATATCGTTAGAAATCTATTCGATTATCCGGAGTATCCTATTCGGAAGTATGCGTCTAACCTGACGATTTTATAAACAAATTTGAAACAAACATAGATTTAACACATGATTAGATAGGGTTTTTTTATTCACCATCTGTATGCACATAGACGGATTGTGCGATTGCATTCGGACTAACTGGATTCGTCTGTAGCTGCGTTACGCAGGGCTTCTCAAATTGTGGGTCGCGACCCCGGCCGTACAGAGACGAGTTTGACCTAACGAGTTAAACATTTTACTAGGTTTTCCTCAGATCTTTGGCACAATTCACATTACGTGATCGCATTTTGGTGTTAATCTTTTTGACAATTATTAGTATGACGGCATAGTGCTTTACATATTACTACAAATTTGGCTTGAAATCAACTCTGTTAGTTGCGTTAACTACTTCTTGTTGTAGATGGAACTTCTCCAACTAACTTCGAACGAGCTGACAGACGAAAGTGCTGAGTCATTAGCACGATGTGTCCATAACATCAATTTGTTGAGGCTTCCACTCAATGACTTAACAGACGCAGGGAAGGATCTCGTCAAATCAAAGTCGCGAGGAAAAGTTTGGTTATAAATTTAAAGTATAACCTGAAAACTCCCAAAAATATTTTAATCGATGAAACGATCTTTAGAATAAATACTTGACCAGAAAGTGGATAAAAATGATCATTTTGTCACTAATGATGGCATTGTTCATTTCCTGAACGTCCGATGAAATAAGTCAATATTGTCCAGTACCTGGGTCAGTATCTTTTCCTGACTGTCATGTTTGTTACATACATTATCATTTGCGCTTGAAACTGACAAGTAGGGGCGCCGAACATGAGTGTGTACAGGGTATTTTGCATCAACGTAAAAATCCCTCAACTAACTAACATTTGGTGTCAAACCGATTTTATGCATTAACTGTCTGCATTTAGCTTCTCGAAGAATGTAAGCTGTAAAAAGTAATAAAAAGGTTCTTCACAAACGACATCCAAATACCAACGGGGGGGGGGTTGTTTAAATAGCCAATGCATCGGTGTTGTCGTATTAAAACAAAAATGCTAGTGTGGTTTTGCATTTCTACCATTTAATCTTACCACCATACTTTTTTCGTTGTTTTATTGCTTTATTTTAGTGACGTTTAACGGCAGTTGCTTTTTTGTCGCGAAGTTTATTTTTTTAAGTTGTCAACATGGGTGTTGGTTTGTTTCTCATTATGACGAACTTAATCACTGGTGATAAAAAAGTTTAAAAATATATTAGTGCGATACAACCTTATGATATGTTTTCTGCCGAATCCATTGTCGTTAAATGTTGTAACCGATTGCGTTTTTCAACTTTGATGTCAATTCGCCATGCTGTTGTTTAGTGACGTCAATGGGGGATGTCCATCTGATTTTTACGTAACAATATGTTTTCGTTGTTACGTTTAAAAATTTTTGCAAAAGTAAAACTTTGTGTTGAGGTAAAACTTGAAACCCAACTTACTTGTCTGAGACCAAAGCCATGAGAGGTGTATCTGACACGTTATGAAACAAGTTTTAACTCTCAAGGGGCGTTTTTTTTCTCGGGGTTGGAACCCAGCACACTCCCGGGGACGAATCCCGATCAGGTTTTTTATGTCTGTATTACGGGCCAGGCACGCTAGGCCATTCGGCCAAGTTCCTGCCCTTTATGAAATGTTTCCTGCTTCGCTGCTAACCGACCTAGCAAGGGGCGCCGCCCTACCTAGTACTCTTTACCGTCTTAACTCTCCGGGGGGGGGGGGGGGGGGGGGGGGGGGGGGGGGGGGGGGGGGGCGCCTTATGTTTATCCGTACAGCCTTTTTTGAATGTAAACGTTAAGTTATTACCCCTGTTAATTTATGAGACATTTTTGTGTGACTACTTGGCATAACGATTTTGTGTTCCTGCCTTTCTGTTTTCTTCTTTTGTAACTATTTTTATCAATGGAGACGACATGATAATTTGTTTTATCGGCCGGTCGTCACATGTTGAGGCAGGGAGGGGCCTCTGCAAATAAAAACTTTATTCTAATCTATGTTTCATACGTTGGTCGCAACAACAACATGAAAGCACAAAACAGTGGGCACGACGTGGCAATAAGGAAATGTAAAAATACCTGGCTGTGCAATACTGATAAGCCAAACCAACAGTTGTGTGCATGGCGGGTTAAACAACGGTCGACTCATTGGCGCGAGAAACAAAGTTTAATGTGCTTAGTGTTGCTCAGCTCGACGCTATTTTCAGTCGCAAACGAAACTAAATATTTTAGTTTTATTTCACAACTTTGTAGCGGTTAAACCATATATGTGGCACGCGAAATTAGAGGTTCGGTAGGCGGCATAAATCTGGATATAAATCTAGAACAGTCAGGCCAAAAAAACAAGATTTTTTAAGCGAGTTAAAGTTTAAAACTATTAATGTCCCAAAGTTTTGTTTTGTAAATTAAAAGTTTCTTAACTGTTAACACGTTAACTAGTAGGTCATAATTCACAAGAATTATCTTTACCGACACTCAAGACAAAATGCGATCGTTAAAGTAATGTTTTCTAAACCACAAAACTTTTTTAAAAGCGTACGACTTGCCAAATATGAATTTGGTTATTTCAAATTACGACGACAGGCAATTGGTGGAGCTAAAGAGCATCTAATCAATATATCACGAACTGTAAGGAAAAGGGTCACTTTGTTAGGCGTATCCAGTACTAGACTGATTAGCAGATATATTTATCGGGGGGGGGGGGGGGGGGGGGGGGGGGGGGGGGGGGGGGGGGGGGGGGGTGTATATTCCTTTAAATATATCAAAAACAAGATACAGCCTAGAATAGCATAAAACCGTGTAAGTTTTATACTTTTTCTGTGAAACTTGTTTTGCAAATTGGCCTAAAATAAATTTACTTTAACATGATATATATTTTTGCCTGTCAAGTTGGCTAACGTAAATACAAAGTCTAAACTTATAACACCCCCTTTGAATATGGGTCTTTAAAGGGATGTCGTAACGTCAATTATTTATCACAAAAAAATACTGCAGTCGCAATGCACGTTAAACCACCTTTTCTCAACGTAGTCTTTAGCTTGTATTACGTGCGTAACAAAATAATCAAAAAAAAACGATAAAACACCCCACGATTTAGAACACTCGCCACAATGTGAACGCAATTTGGCATAACTACGTAATAGGAATGAAAACACCAATTAAAGTTTTTGTTTTGCGTCGAGGGCAGAATAGACTAATAGTTCACAAATCAGACTAAATATAAACAAAGACTTAGGTGGTTATGTTTTGTTTAATTAGGAAGTCGGTGTGTAAGTTGCTAATTTAAATACTTCTTGCGTAAGTTGCTAATTTAAATAAAAGCAGCAGTTATTTACGGAACAAACTCCATGTATTCCACTTTGGGCTCTTGGATGATGTCATCAAGGTTGTTGACGTCATCGTTTGGTTGTTGTGACGTGGTCGGCTGAATAGATCCATTTGTCATAGTGAGTGGGATGTTTTGAGATTGAGCATTCCGTCGATTTCCAGCTGTTAAAACAACAAATAATTTTTGAAAACGCACTCAAGGCAATCCACACATTTTGTTTTTTGACTTTCTTATCATTTTGAAAATCAAATACTTACTCATATCGACGTAAGCACTTTCTTCTTGAAATCTTACAGATATATTATTTCTATGAAGTAAATGTAAGTTTTGGTAACTTATAGAATTAGTTTTTATAATAGATCAACATGCACATTTTTTTTGCAATACCGTAACACATTTAATTATTTGATTATGTTTATTTTTGTGGGTTGCAACCGTCGGAAAACGAGTTTTTAAAGAAAAAAGCGATTTTCAAACTCACGTTTCATAACTTAACAACAAAGTTCAAGTGTATTCAAAACAACGTCAGAATCGTATTTAAATATTATTTGTCGCAAAACTGTTTTACAATTAAATAAGTTGAAACAAATTTATTCAAACATTAGCTTGTTTGTGACACATGCTTTAAATGTTCAAAAGACGCTGCTTTACTTAAAGATTACATGCCTTCTTTTGCGTTTTTGCAACGTCACAATTACCATGACGATGCAAATTACAACGCTGATGACGCAACTGCATGTAGTCATGACAATCACAATGGTTGTCCTGTCAGCTGCCATTCCAGCTGTTGAACCTAAGGAGGAGTTTTAATCAAAGAGAAACACTTTATTCTCATGAAAGGTGTTTCAATACTTTTTACATGGCAATGGAAAAAGTATTTTGTTACTAACCGTCTATCGCAGGGGTGGGCAAACTACGGCCCGCGGGCCGCATGCGGCCCGGCAAACGAGTTCATGCGGCCCGCCAAATGTTAGTAAATTTTAAAGAGAAAGTTTCCGAGTAACGCTGAATAGTATTATGAGCACGGGCGTAGAGTTTTAAAAATACTGCGACTTGCCGATACCTATTCCATGTCCAGTATCTGCACCCGTACCATACTTTGGAACTAAACACAGATACTTTTTACGTGCTTTAGCCTGTTGTTGTTGCCACGTTATAATGCAAATCGTCACTTGACACAATTTCTTCGTTCGATAGAAGTAAATAAAAGTAAAAGCGATTCACGTTTTCAAATACAGCCCACTTTGCACTGTTGACGCCAAAACTTTGGTCACTTTGGATCAAGTTTTAGGTCGTTGCAGTACTTTGCAAACGAACATTAAACACGGCTTAGAATCGTTAACACAGACCCGTACAACACCCAAAGATGGATATTAAAAGCGGTTCGCATTGCTTAATGTTGGCGCAAGGTATTTAACAAAAATGCCAAACAATGCAAATAAAACAGGCACCACAATCGTCACAATACACTTTATGACGTCATAAACAGTTAGCTTCGTTTAGCTAAACTTATGCACAAGTTAGAAATTATTAATCAGAGCATTTTAGGCGACTTTAAATGGTATATGTGTGATATAAACCTAATTCTTTACATCAGTTATTTTAACACAAAAACAAGCAAGCAACTGGCGGTTGTTGGTAAAATACTATGCGGCCCGATAAGATTACAAACTTTTGAATGCGGCCCTTGCACTGAAAAGTTTGCCCACCCCTGGTCTATCGAGACCACTGTAGGAGATGTTCTGGTAGCGTTGGTTGCAGTGACTAAGGTAATGGACTGTTTGGTTGCTGTTGCTGATTCTGTGGCGAAAAAGAAACCTGAAAATTGAATACTTTATTAAAAAATAGTTGAGAACAGTAAATAAAATAAACAGTAGAAATATTTTAGATTTATAAGGAAAAGAACATTTAAACTTCCCTAAAAAATCCAGGTTAATCACAGTTCTAATTCTTTTCGAGTCGGATAAAATGTAACTTGCGTGCAGAAGCCGATTTCTGTTGACAAATAAATCGTGCTAGATGCCCATAGCACGGTATGTCCTTGAATATAGAACGAGTTTCATCCATTTCAACACAATTCTCTTTTCCATTTTCATTGTCTGGTTCTCCTTCAAGCCACAGTGATGAATTTGGTTCCAATTTCGCTTCATCATTCCATCGAAACTCTTCAGTACTGTTTATTCTAGTTGCACCGATATAAAAGGCAGAAACCAAACCTAAAAACCGTTTTGTTTGATTATACTACCGAAAGCCCTGAAAACCGAACTAGAGCTTTTCTACAAATGGCCCAATCCATCTTCGCTTGTAAACTGCTTTGTCCCATTAAAACACAGAACTAAAAATCTTTCAAGATGGTTTAGATATCAAGCAAACCTCTGCAGTACAAACGTAAACACACTGTTAAAAACTGCTGCCGAACACAATCGTTTTATTGTTTTTTTAAAAAACGTACCAAAAATACATACAGTTCTCAAATTTTACAACAAAGAAGCTTGAGGCGCCTAGCATGTAACAAGACTCCGCCCCCCCCCCCCAGTCAAGTTACTGCTTGGGGAAGTAAACAGCAGCAGAGTTTAATATGAAACAACTACGGTGAACTTTAGTAAACTGTTTTTGCGAACGCAGTGTGCACTTAAGGCAGAACACATTTTACACTAAGTGGTATACTGTACCTGATTGCTATGAAAAACTGGTGTGAAACAAACATTTGCTTAGAAAACTCATAGACTAATTCACCTGCTAGTTTCAAACGAGTTCTTAAATAATCTTGGATGTCGGTTGTTTTAACTTCTGCCAAGGTAGCGTTAAGTTTTTCACATTCTCTCTCAGCCACTGCATAGGATTTGACATTTTTAAGCCTGATCAGATATTTGACACCTCCAAAATATTGTGGGGATTCACCCAGAGCGGCCGACAAGTACATTATCAACAAGCAAACTAACAACTTCATTGTGATTGACCTTGTTGAAAATACACATGTTGTTAGAGTCAGTTTGAAAATGAATTTGTTTACTACTTTACGCGAATCTATTTCTACGTCTGAAGACAAATATGCCAGGCATGCAACTTTATAAAGTCTTTATAAGTAGCAAAGCCCAAAAAATTCAAAGCCTGAATAACTTCTATGTATGGCTCGTTTAATTGGCAAATACTGCTGGAGAACTAAGCCAGGAGTATTAGAACAATGGTGAGTGGCTGCAACAGTTCAGGAAGTCTCTTAAGATAGAAACTGGTTTGCATACCAGCAAAACAGTTATAAACGCCTTTGACACACGCATAATTTTATAGTTTAATATGTATGAACTAAACGAAATGCTAGCGGACGTAAAGATGAAATTCGCCAAAAATATTGCAACAACTTATGGATGGGAAGGAAACTGATAACCTTTTTGAATTGTCAGCCAACACTTTTTGTAACTACTTTTGTTATCAGTCGAATTAAAATTGCAAATAACAAAGTACGGATCAACAAAAGTCTGCAATCAAAACGAAATGTTTTTTGTTTTAAATGTTGAAATGCATAGCTTAGTACTAAAGCAGTAAGTAACATCTGAATAGTTTATGCTTACTGTGAGTCCACGAGCTGCCTGCCTAATTGTATTGATCGACATTTTATTCTGATGACGTTTAGCAAATAATTCTGAAAAATTGCATGGTTTCTTTTAAACACATTTAAAAAGGGTGAAATTTGAACCCCTTACTATGTGACTTCAAAGCGATTGTGATAACCACTCGGCCATTTTTTTCACGGGGTTCGAACCCGGGACACTCCCGGAGACGAATCCCGATCAAGGTTTTTTTTATGTCTGTGTGTGGATTAGGCGCGCCAGACCATTCGGCCAAGATCCTGCCCCCACTCGGCCAATTAAGCTACTTTTCATTGGTTATGGTCGGTGGCTCCTCCCTGGGATAGTTTTTTGGCACCAATGTGATCATTTGCTAGCAAACAATTTCATAGTTTTACTTTTTATGAACTTTTGGTTCGTCATATTTTGGACTCAAGAGGAGGGGAAATTTAATTTAGTCAAAAACATGGGCTCAGATCCAGAAAGTTTCCACAAATACATTCGAATGGACAAAGAGACGTTTGTTGAACTGTTGCTGAAAGTTGAACCACCTATTCATAAAAAGCACACATATTGGAGAAAAGTAATATCACCAGATGAAAGACCGGCAATCACGTTAAGCCATGGTTTAAGTTATTAAATCTCATTTAGCTTTAGCAACGTATACTTAGTTGTGTACATATGTTTTATATATTTGCAACTGGTGATTCTCAGACCACAATTTCCATGAGCTACAGGGTTGGACAATCAACTGTTGGGCTGATAATAATGAAAACACGCGAGATAGTTGCAAAGTGTCGTAACTGACTTCATTCAATTGATTGTGATCATATTTTCGAACATGCGATTGTTCATTTAATCATAAACATTACTGCCGAGGTACTGGTGTAGGTGCACCTGTACTGATGATGACAACAGAGATTGTCGAAACGTCTCAACGATAAATTCTATATACACCAGTACCTTGGCAGTAATGTTTATGATTGAACTACTTTTTAAGACCCTGTATAGTGTTCCTAAGCGATTGTTCATTGTTGTGAACATTTGTTAATTCTTTCAACTTTATGACTTGTTGCTTTTCACTGCTGGCTGTGCAACTCCATCGATAATGATGTTTTCGTGACGTGCGCCGTGATTCCGTCATCGCTTTCGTGACGTAAGGACGGTTGTGTTGCATGGTTGGCTAAACTGCTTCCTTTACTCTGAGAAATGTTGTACGTTTCTTCGGGATCGATTTCTTCAGCTGTTTAACAAAAACTCAATTTACTTTATCACAAAACACATGACCGAAATAACTACGTCACGATAGGATTCATCTTGAGTTACTAGTTTTCGTTACGCAAAAAAGTTAGTGTAATCACAATAGGCAACCAGCATATCCTACCCCCTGCGTTGCTGTCCATTACTACGGCTTTTTGACCTGAGCATAGACATCACTGCTTTCTGCTGCTGGCTGTGCAACTTCGTCAACAATCAGGTTTTCGTGATTTATTTGAATAAGGAACTGAAGATGCCGAAACTTTTTGGTGAAATATATATTCCGTGAAATACTGTGTGCAAGTACGGTTGATTCTGTTTGACCTAGGATTCATACACTGGGTATTGAATTGTATACCTGTAGAGAACAGTAAAGCACCGGAAAACTGCTACTGTAGGTGGATTTCAGTTCAAACTAGATTTTATTTCTCTAGTTTGAAAACCGCTGCCCTAAAACTAATCAACTAGTAATGTGGAATAAAGGTCAAAAAATACGTTTCTGTCTTTTTTATAGCGCCTGGTGCAGTCTGTAATATCAACATTCTTAAATGTATTTGGAAATCAAAGGCCGCACTTGGTTCCCTAAAAGGCCGCAGGTTCGCCACCTCTGGTTTAGCAGCTTTGCACATACTGAGCGTCGCGGGATTGAGGCTCCCCACTGCGGCGGGAAACAAATTTCACTGAGAGAGCTTTCAATTATTTTGTGTCTTATGTTGTCAACAATGTGGTTAGTTTGTTTTCAGTCCAACATTTTGAATATACTACGTTTCGTGACACCAATTTGGGACAGGTTTATCTGCTTGGGATTGCGCTTCAAACTAAGCAAACACGACGCGGAACTGAATTCACACTATGTCTCATTTGTGCAGCAATTCTACCAAGTTTGGCTGTAACTCGGGTTTTCCAAAACAAAAATGAGGGTGGCTCAGCCATAACTGCTTCCCTCTTTCATACAAAAAAATACAAGTACATGTCAGGTAAGTATGGATGTATTGACGAAGGGAACATTTTACCAGAGGCAGAGTTAAACTAATAGTGTTCGTGGGAATTGCTAAAATGTGTTTGTTGTGATATGCATTTTAAATGTTATATAAAATCCATTTCAACCAGCGAGTTCTAAAGAATAAAAAGGTGGGAAGAAATATCTGTATTTTAGCAATCATAAATAGAAAGAGTAAATCAGTGATCAAGGATCAAATGTTATGTACTCAGGACGTCGTTCTTGGCTGACGCAATAGGGATTGTCGTCATCAGATTGTGATTGTGACGTGGTTGGTTGTACGGAGTTATTGAGGTAAGTTGGTGGGTCTTTGCGTGTTTCTACAAACGGACAATAGCTTCCAATTAATAAAACAAGATTAAAGCAATGTTTTAATAATATATTTCTGCGTAAAGAGCATATTTATCACAAAATATGAAAATTTACTAGATATAAACCAGGTATAAATTCGTTTAATTGATATGTTGCACATTTATGAACACAAAAATTAGGATTTGGTTATTGCGTCATTAGTACCTTCTTCATGGGCGACGTAATAAGGATTGATGTCAACAGGTTGTTGTGGTGACGTGGTAGGTTGTTCGGAGTTATTAACGTAGATCTGAGAATTGTTATGTGTTTCTTCAACCTGGCGATTTCCACCTGTTTACAACAATCACAAATTTTTTTGTTTATGTCACCACTCAAAACATATAAAGTGTATTAAACAGAAAAAAAAAACAATTCCGGCTAACCCAAATCAATGTTTTGGATTCGTAAAAAACGAAGGTTGTTCAATCTGTTTATGGTTGTATTTAGATTTGCGGTTACAACAAACACAAGCATATTGATTTACTGTTACTGTGCTTTGAACAAATGTACTTACTTATGTCGACATGCGTACTTTCGCTTTTCAATTTCACTGACAATTTGCTCCTGGGAATTAAATATTTTTATTGGCAAGTCGACAATATAGCCTACATGTGTACATTTGATGACTTCATTTAAGAAATTAAAAATGAAAGTTACTTTTGTTTCAAAATCCTAATTTGGCTTTGTACTATTAATATCGAGCTTTTTACATTGTAACAAACATGCCGCTTACCTCCTTTTCCGTTTTTGCAAAGTCACAATGACAACGACAATGCAGATTATGACGACTAAACTCCCACATGCTAATAAAGCTATGGTGACGTTGGTATTGCTTTCTGTTGAAGATCAAATATATTTGGCCCAATTAATATAATATACAGCCGGTGTATAGTATTCGTCAAATTAAAGCTTAACGCGAAGTATCTACTTCAGTAATGCAAAAGTCGACGAAAAACATTTTTTTTGTATAAAAGCAGAAAAATGTTACTACCTTGCGGAGTTTTGGTTTCTGAGGGCGGTTGGCTTGGTCGGACGGATGTGACAAAAATGGTGACAGGAGATGAAGTGTTGGTTGCGGTAATCGTAGTTATTGTGGTTGCTGGTCTGGCAGTGGTAGTCGATAACACCTTGCTGCTGGTTGCACTAATCAACGTGTTGGCTGTAATGAGTAAGGGAAAAACCAGCAATTTTCCCCAAAAGGAGTCTATTCGCTAAATGTGGAAATTAATTGTTTTGTTCGCACTTAAATTATGGAAGTTGAACACTATAGTATTTTTATAATATATTTTAGTAACAAATCTAGTTTAGGTATAGTTACTTGCGATTAGTAAAGTTAAATTAATGGTATTCAAATTTTTTTATGTGGCAACTGTTTATAGAATTTTTTTGACAATCTCTTTAAATGTTTCTTACAATACAATGCGATTCTGTTGCTTATTCTTTAGTAGTGTCTAACAAACCAGCAGATTGAATACACACGTATACACCAACATCAATGTGAATATCTGCTTTTTACTGTACAGCCAACAGTAAAATTCGTAATTATGTTATGTGTGGGTTAAAGTCAGTCGCGTGTCGCTATCAACTTTCATTTTAGATTGATTTTTTACCGAGAGTTAAATGTTTCTAATTTGATAACCGATAAACCACAGCAAACGCAAAATCGTTACAAACCATTCGAAATAAGATGTTCCCATTGAAAACCATAATGGCATCTGAGTTATTGTACGTTGTAACAGTCCCGCTGCAACTCATTTCTTATTATTATGTCCTTTTTTTCACGGGGTTCGAACCCAGGACACTCCCGGGGACGAAGTCCGATCAAGGTTTTTTTATGTCTGCATATGAGTCAGGCGCGCTGGACCATTCGGCCAAGTTCCTGCCTAGTAGTGCATACCTTATCGGTCGCTACTTGCTGCCCCCAGGTGCAAAAACTGTTTGCTACTTACTTGAAATGGATTTCTGACAAATATATCTGGCGAAATATGTGCACGGTACACCAAGCCATAGAAAAGATGATCTAAAGCTATGAGCATCGCCCATAGATATGCAATTCTCTTTCCCTCCAAAGTTGTTTGGATTCATATTGTTGTTAGTTAATCTGTGACAGAAAACAAACGTTTTGCCCTGAGGTAATTCATAATACATTTAAATTGTAGCTTATTTCTCCCCACTTATATAGCAATTTCCGTAATAAGCTTTGCTTTAATCTCCAGATATATTTGTCGTGTTCACAGTTTATGTTATCATCTCATCTGTGTTTTGTTTTATACTTGCATGAGAAATAAACTCAACACAGCTTAGGTTCCGTTGCTAAAACGCCACATGGCAGAAACAAACTTTTGCAACTAGTGTTTTTGCACGATCTTTTGCACAACCTCCTAAAATGCCACAAATAACTATTTTGTTGCAAGCAACGTTACTGCTGAACACACAAAGCTCGTTCCGACAACCCACTTCACAGACTCGTATTTATTTTACATGATCTCGCAACAATTAACATTATTCTACCAACCTCAACACACACAAAAATTCGTTTAAGATGATTCGCAAGACAAAAGCCTTCGGTTTCATGCTCTCACAAACTCCCGATCAATGTGTACATGAAAAGTTTGCAGGGCCAAGAGGAAGTAATAAGTATGTACTGAAGTTTCCCATTACGCCACTGCGGAAATTGCGTTATATGATGCGGGGCATTAATTATAATATTAACTTAACAGTTCAACATGAAGTATGACGAATATAAGGCATTGCATGTTTCTTAATTATTTTTCATGGTCGCATATGTAGACATCTGATCCAGTGTTTTTGAATAGTGTCGCGGTACTTGCGCAATAAGTGGATTTTTAGGATTTTTAAACATCAGTGTGTCCAGTTTACAGTCTCTTACGTTTTATTGCGTGACCTGTGAAATGTTGGTGTGCATCGTCACGATGAAATTACTTTAATGTTGGTTATAAGAACTATATCACACTAATGGAGTCGAGCTGGGTTTTGATGTTTCCAACGGGATTAGGGCCCATTTCGGGTTCGCTTACTACTCTAATCCTTTCAATACATCGAACAAATTCCGTTTTTTAAGTTAAAAATCAAGTATATTTTGCTTTGAACTATCGTGTCATTATTTAGCTTTAAGTTTGTCTTTGCATTGTTGAAAAAGGAAAATTATAAAATAAAAAAACTTTACGATCATGAAGGGGGGGGGGGATTTTTAGGATTTTTAAACATCAGTGTGTCCAGTTTACAGTCTCTTACGTTTTATTGCGTGACCTGTGAAATGTTGGTGTGCATCGTCACGATGAAATTACTTTAATGTTGGTTGGGGGGGGGGATTCTCTTTCCCTCCAAAGTTGTTTGGATTCATATTGTTGTTAGTTAATCTGTGACAGAAAACAAACGTTTTGCCCTGAGGTAATTCATAATACATTTAAATTGTAGCTTATTTCTCCCCACTTATATAGCAATTTCCGTAATAAGCTTTGCTTTAATCTCCAGATATATTTGTCGTGGGGGGGGGGGTTGCTTTATTTGATCCAGTGTTTTTGAATAGTGTCGCGGTACTTGCGCAATAAGTGATATTTAAGGTTTTCAAACATCGGTGTGTCTCTTACGTTCCAGATTACAGTATCTTACGTTTTATTGCGTGACCTTTGAAATGTTGGTGTGCATCGTCACGATGAAATTACTTTAATATTGGTTACAAGGGCTATATCATACTAATGGAGTCGAGCCGGGTTTTGATGTTTCCAACGAGATTAGGGCCCATTTCGGGTTCGCTTACCACTCTAATCGGGGGGGGGGCCATGATATCGCAACAGTTAACCTTTTTCTACCAACCTTAACACACACAAAAATTCGGTTAAGATGATTCGCAAGACAAAAGCTTTCGGTTTCATGCTCTCACAACTTCTCGATCAATGTGTACATGAAAAGTTTGCAGGGACAAGAGGAAGTAATAAGTATGCACTGAAGTTTCCCATTACGCCACTGCGGAAATTGCGTTATATGATGCGGGGCATTAATTATAATATTAACTTAACAGTTCAACATGAAGTATGACGAATATAAGGCATTGCATGTTTCTTAATTATTTTTCATGGTCGCATATGTAGACATCTGATCCAGTGTTTTTGAATAGTGTCGCGGTACTTGCGCAATAAGTGATATTTAAGGTTTTCAAACATCGGTGTGTCTCTTACGTTCCAGATTACAGTATCTTACGTTTTATTGCGTGACCTGTGAAATGTTGGTGTGCATCGTCACGATGAAATTACTTTAATGTTGGTTATAAGAACTATATCACACTAATGGAGTCGAGCTGGGTTTTGATGTTTCCAACGGAATTAGGGCCCATTTCGGGTCCGCTTACTACTCTAATCCTTTTAATACATCAAACAAATTCCGTTCTTTAAGTTAAAACTCAAGTATGTTTTGCTTTGAACTATCGTGTCGTTATTTAGCTTTAAGTTTGTCTTTGCGTTGTTGAAAAAGGAAAATTATAAAATAAAAAAACTTTACGATCATGAATGTGCGTGCGAAAGGTAAGTATCATATCGATTGATTTACCATATGACCCAATTGGCGCAACCAGGTTAGCAACCATTTGAAAGGAAATAACGCTTAACTTGGCAAAGTGTTCAAAAAATTGTTGAACCATATGTCTTTGCATTAGCAACAACTTGCTGTGGCTTAGAAGCTGTTACGTTTCGTAACAAGACATTTGTGCAAAAATGACAATTTTATGACGTCACAACGGTTGGGTTCGCATTCAGTCACGTGCGCCATTGCAATCGGAATGTTTTAGCCATGGGTTCCGTAACGGCCTTACAATGCAGTCTACAGTCTCGTAATTGAAAACACGCCCGCTTCGTCTGCACGCGATCTGTGCTGGACACAAGCCTTTTTTGGTCAAGGTCCGTCGCGGATACGCCCCATTGTTATTACGCTTCGTTGCATTTCCGGTCATTGAGCATCGCTTCCATTTCTTGTGTTGAGTAGATCGTTATTTCTCTTAAGTAATTTCTTTGTTAAGATCGCACGATTTTCGAGCTGCACTGACATTTCTGTAAATCTTGCAAAAGGCTTTCTGGTGTATATAATCTGCGGCCTTGCTGCTCAAAGGCAGTTCTTGTTGCGTCGTATTCCTCTCGTATGCTATTCATATCTAACGTGTGTCAAATCTAATGTCGAATTAACTTCTTGTAAATACATCCTACAGTAATCAGAAAGCAGTTGTGCCTTGTTACAGAAGTGTTTTGAGGTTAGACTCATTACAGCGATAAAATAAGAACTCACGCGCGATCTAATTGCATTGAGAATTTGTAATATCTGTTGTTAGCCTGATTAGCTCACACTCTAATCGAATAGGTTCTTAGGCAATAGGTCGCAACAGAAGCCTTCCATTAAAACGTAACTAATAGGATAGAAATCAAACAGTTTGGATTAAACAACACTTACACTGACTCTAGATGCCAGTACTGAGTAAATATATCAAAAAACACAAATAATATTTAAATGCTGTTTCTGCGAGGCCCAAGATTTTCGTAATTTTTGCCTATTCATCCGGGGGGGGGGTTATACCCAAGAACTAAAGCTTTATCGATTTGCCACATAAGCTTTTGTAGTTCGTGAGAATATTGTGTTTATTCGTGCGTTATTAGCATGATAAAGGGTGCAAGAAATATACTGCAAGATCTTCTGCTTAACGGTGTGTACATTAGCTTGATATTTTGGGGGAATTAAACAACTTAGCTCCGCTAAATACACATACGTATTTATTAGTTCTCCAACCACAAGTAAAAATACGATTTCAAATAAAATATTAACAATGTTACCGATGCACTGGAAGTTTTTTTTACCAAAACGCATAAAGCAGTAAACTTGGTTTTGCTTTCACAGTAAACCAATTAATCCTGTCATACAGGGCAAGGAAATTGGCATGAAGTCATCTCTATAGAGTTTCCTTTATATTCTTAGTCGTGCAGAGTAATTTTTGAAGGTGTGATGTGTTTGCAGGTGAAATGTAGGAAGCTGTGGATTTGTTTTGTAGCGCAATGATAAATTAATACGTTTCTAAGCAAGTTGTGATTGTTGAAAAACCTACAGTTTTGCAACATAGCGTTGCTGGTTTTGCATAAAACTTGAGCTGTTTTAGTTTGTAATTGATAAAGGATGTCCATTAACATTTAGATTCAAATTGAAACCTAAATAAATTTGTGTTCTCACTATTTGCGAAAATGTAAACGCATGCGTAACGTTTTACGTCGGCGAGCAAATTAGGGCAAACAATTCGTCGGCGTCAAGTCTGAGGCACTCACAAAGCTGTAGCGAAGGCAGTGCATTAGAGGCATGGTTAACAATTAGCACGTGGCGCTTGTTTGCTATGTAACAGTGACTACGTTGATGCGATGCGGTTTGTAACGTGGTGTCGTCGTTTAATTCTTTTTTATTTTTAACAACAGCAAAACAATTATCGGTTAATTGGTCAGAGAGTTGGAACAACCAACAATAGTTCACGACAATGGACAGCAATCACATGTTCGAAAATACGATCACAATCAATTGGCTGAAGTCAGTTACGACACTTGCAACTATCTCAACATCTGGAAGTCCACGATCAATTTACCAGCGGCAACAATCCAACTAATATCGATAGCCAGTGTACAATTTACTTAATCTACTAATTGCGTTCGTTTTCTTTTTATTGTGATTATGATTCAGTGTACAATTCCATCTCCGTTTTTCTATTTGTAGTTTAATTGTGGGTTTTTCACGGATGTTTAGCAACATTTTCCAAAGAGATACCAGCGACACCCACTAAGTAAAAATAAACTTTGCATACAAGCGCAACGTCTTAACCTTTTTTAACACCTAACATGAGGTAGTTACCATTTGGTAACAAAGTTTGAAAAGATGGAATTCAACGAACTGTAAAGCAAGCAAAAACCCACCAATCTACAATGAACTAGAAAAACCTGATAACTTACAAGAACAAATTTCTAGCAACCAATAACGAACTTAGCGAAACTAAACCAATAACAAGCGCATGGACTTTTTACAGTATAACGAACACTACCGTTACTTAAACAACGTTCTCTTGAAGTGTCAAATGGTTTTGAAATTTGGGAGAGATTTTGAAAAATGAGATATTATCGCAATATTGTGTGTACTCACTGTGGCATAATTGTCATGTTTTGGCTTCATGCTTTTATAAAATGCTATTCTATAAAATATGTGTGCTTTATTGGAATGCACCTGTTATTTTCCGGTGACCATGTCAAGATTTTGATTCACAACAACGAGATTACATAGGAAAAACGTCGTATTTGCAAATGTAAATGTTGTTAAAAATTAAACTCACAACTCACTGTAATTGTTTTGACCGAAAACAGTTTTCCGTCAAACTGTGGTTCAACTTGACGGTGTGAACTTAGCGGCGTTTGAGAATATTTAAATTATATTCAAATAAGACATGACGAACTTTTAGAATCGTTTAAACTTTTCTACACTACGTGATCGATTCGATTAAATGCCAAATAAAATAGCTTGACAATCATACTCTGAAAAGTCATTAGGAGCCAGCACAGTTCATTACATTTAATGACAATTTCGAGTAGTACAATTTATAAAGATATTGTAGTAGTCAAGGTTATTTTTGTATTTCAATGTGCTGTTAGAATTACCTACTTTTTGTTCGGTTTATCTGTTAGCATTAACTGATAGTTTCAATCTGACTGAAGCATTTGATGCATGCGCACGCCATTGAAATACTAATTGCTGTAAGCATAAAAGTTGGAAACTACTGATTTATAACTTGTGTACGAATTCTATGGTAATACAATGAAGAGCACTTTCAGATTTTTAGGGACAAACACATGACGTTGCTGGTTTTATTACTCCTTTCGTGTTTATCTGTTTCTGCTGAAAACCGAATTTGGCATAACTTCAACGGATTTCAATATTCTATCGAAATGAATCCAGTCACTTCATTTGCTGAGGCTGAGATGGGATGTACTGCGTTGCAAGCCAATCTAGCAAACATTAAAACCACAGCGATTAACAACTTTTTGAAGAAATTTTGTTACCAATCAGGTATTGTTTTCGCTTTTGCTTCGTCTTCTAAGACATTACAAATATTTGTTTGTATTTTTAACCGTGGAGCATAACATAATACTTTTTGTTTGTCTTTAGAAACCTTATATTGGGTATATAGTGGTGCCAAAAGAGTTGGAAACACAAGTAAGTTTCAATGGAATGACGGAAGTAATGTTTTAGTTCCAAAGGACGTGTGGTTGAATGGACAACCAAATAACTTTCGCGGACAAGAAAATTGTGTTGTAATAAGTTATGCAACCACTGGGCTGAACACGCGTTCCGAATGGATGGATGTGAGTTGTGCATCAAAAGATTCAGGGTATATTTGCCAGAGGGTTAATCCAGGTAAGTTGCCTCAAATTTGTATAAACTTTTTTTGGAAGTCTGGATTCGTTGGTTGGTGTAAATCCTTAGAAAAGCATTGCACCGCATTTTGCACTTATCAAATGATTTGCTTACCACGCCGACGTCCATAACAATTTGTTTCGCCAAGTTTTTGGGCCAACTGCTGCAACCGTGTTAGTAATCACCAAAGAAACCACTAAAAACATATCACCATTTACCGAAGCAAGGGGGGGGGGGACATGACGAACTTTTAGAATCGTTTAAACTTTTCTACACTACGTGATCGATTCGATTAAATGCCAAATAAAATAGCTTGACAATCATACTCTGAAAAGTCATTAGGAGCCAGCACAGTTCATTACATTTAATGA
>QLIY01001886.1:0-26778 GCA_003260075.1 Phallusia mammillata
AGGAGGACATGTCCTCCAAAAAGAGGACGTATGGTAGGCCTACTATATACTGTGTATGCATTTGTATATGGGCGACTTATGTAAACTAGTATCGGTTAAAGTCACCCCCCCCCCAGACACTTACTTTTGTGTCCAAAGAATATGAAGGCACAAGATTTTTGAAGAATTTCACGCAGTCAATTATTATGGTTCAATTTGGATGAAGTTTAACTTACTATAAATTGTGGACTTCAATTAACTATGACCACAACTCGCACTATTTGGTCGGTTTTAAAGACGCAATTGTTATTTAAGTATTTAGTAAATACAGAAAATTCAAAAAGGAGGACATTTGGGCATTTTTCATTGTCCTTGGAGGACAACTTACTTTTCGTCAAANCCAATTTATAGAAAAATATTAGGCTCGGAATGTCTTTTTATTTGTTTCGTAACATTGGACTATGTACTGTGTATGCATTTGTATATAGGCGACTTATGTAAACGAGTATCGGTTAAAGTCATTTCATTGGAAAATACTGTTTGAGACCAGAAATGTGACTTTACAAGCTCAAACGTTCTCCCATACCTCAAAATGTCGATTTGTACGTACCTTGACCACTCTCTATGGTTTAATAAAAATGAAAAACATGTTTTGGAAATTGTACGCAGTGGTGCGTAACGCCTATTAACAATTTTCGCACTTACCATTTCGGCGAAATGATGATGGTTGTTTTTCTCCGATACTCATGTGAAGACTGAAGCTGTACAAATACTCGTTTTCAGTCAGTTTTGTTCATGTTTTACATACTTCGCGGAATGTCAATGCACGTGTTTGACGCCGAATTGCCACCCTTTCACGTACTTCTGCTTAAAAATGCATGATTAACAACTATCCATTTGTGTTTGTAACGACCAGTGCGTTTTTGCACATGGGATAAAAACAACAAAGGTAAAAATGTGAGTAAATAAGGACCTAGTGTAAGAAATACACTGAATATACACACGTTTAGTTTTCCCCCCCCCCCGTTTTTGCACATGGGATAAAAACAACAAAGGTAAAAATGTGAGTAAATGTGGACCTAGTGTAAGAAATACACTGAATATACACACATTTAGTTTTTACCAACACTTTAGAGTTATTTGTGCATTTGCAACTTTTGTGCATTTTAATTTGCCATTGTTTTGTAGATACGGAAACTGGAGTTTTTGCTGGCAGATGCATTGGACAAGGGATGTGGGTCTGTTATAACTTGTGGCAGGTTTCAGTCAAACCACTGCAGGACAACTGCTGTTGCTGCAAAAGAACTTGGACTGGATTGCCATTTGTTATTACGGAGCAAAACCATGGTAACATAAACAATGATGTTTGTTTATGTCTTGTTTGTTGTCTGCCTAAAACCTGGAATTAAATTTTATGATACTATTTAACAGATTTTTTATAAGCTGTTGCGTTTGTATAAACTCGCAATCGCAAGGTTTTGGTAGGTGTTTTCGTTGCGTTGTGACGTGTTTGCGTTTCATTCTTTTTTCTTTTGTCTTATCGTGACTGTACTAGTCGCATTCAGTGTTATTTACCCTGATGAAGGCGACCTGCGTAGGACGTTGAAACGTCAGAATAAAAAAACATTTGCCAGAAGAGCTCTATAAAGCTTAACATATTTTTCTTTATGTTAAATCTAGAATAAATGCATTTTGGATTTGTTTAAATGATATTTCTTGCCTACTGCAACTATTGCTTGTATTCATACAGCACACACATTGTATTGTACAGACGGTATCTGTGAAAGGTACAAAGGAACTCACAACAAATCCTGGTAACCTTTTACCATCTATTTTTTGTGGAAGTCAGCTATATTTTGTTCCTGTTGATTCTGACTATGAACTTGACATTAGAGAAAGAGAAGAAAAACTGGCCAAAAGCATTGAGTAAGATTTACTACACTGCAATCGTACTATATGCAGTTTAATCTGGTTAATAGCTCCAATATGTATCTTAAATAGTCACTGTCATAGGTTACAGTTTGGGGATTTTTGTGCAATAAATATAATTTTCGTGAAAGCATCAAGCCAATAAATAATAACCGGCAGACAGTGCACACTATTTCAACCAAAAAGGTCTCATCAGTGCAGTTGGTGACAAAAATAGAATTTTTGTTTAATGAAAACCATCTGTATACAATAAAATGCACATTTTTAAACCAAGTCTTGTTCTCTCTCTATTACAGTTCCCATTTTTTTGGTCTGGTATTTGGGGTGTACCTCTGTTTTATTGTTTGTGGTTTTGTTTCAGACATTCCACAGGCAAACCAGCCTACCGGGTTCCTATGGGTGGAACAGACTCGACTGGTACTTTTGGTTACATTGAAGCGTGGAATGAATTAATGAGCCAAGACGGTTTTGATAAGATTGATGATATATTTGTGGCTACGGGTAGTGGCGGCGCTTTGCTTGGACTGTGCATTGGAAATTACTTGACTGGGCAGAAGATAAAGTAAGGAAATAATGGAAATAAAGGACATGATTTTATTTAAAGTTTTCAAATGAAACTAAAGCTAAAACATCTTTGTTGTAAACAAAACCCTACAAGCAGTGGTGGGATTCAATTTTTTTGTCAGCCGGTTCTATCACAAAAGTCATATTTTTTCACCAGGTTCTGTTACAAAAGTTCATTGACAGTAAAGGGTAAAGCTAACCGGTTCGCTGATCTCATAATCCTTTGACAGTAACCAGTAATGCTAACCGGTTCGCTGATCTCATCAAATTTAGTGAGACGGTTCTATAGAACCGGTGCGAACCGGCTGAATCCCACCACTGCCTACAAGTAGACTGACTATGTCAATGCCTTGTAAAATAAGCTGTTGTTTTTTTACATGCAGACTTCATGGAGTAAGTGTTTCTTTTGACAAGGATTACTACCACAACCATGCAAATGTGATTTTGCGCGAACTTAATGTCACTGAGAAAAGATCAGAGGATTTAGTTGATATTATTGATGATCACAGAAAAAGCATGTTGGATGACCATTGTAAGTTATTTCACAGAAAATCCAAAGCAAAAGGGCCACTGTAATGTTTTATGACAAACTGATTAATAGACTTTCTGCAAGAAGTTGCCAGTTCCACGGGAATATTTTGTGATCCTGTTTATTCTGGAAAAGCTCTAAAGGGAATGCTTGCAGAGATGAAAACAAACCCTTCCAGGTTTCAAGGAAAAAATGTCATGTTCGTTGCAACAGGTAAAGTGAATTAAAACAGTCAGTTCAAATTGCCCTCCCTGGCACATGAATTACTGATTTGCGTGACAATAACAGAGTTCCCGCAGGTATGGAAAACCTGGAAAGGTTATGGAAATTAAATTTGTATTTTTAAGGCCTGGAAAAGTTTTGAAAAAAGCTAACTTTGGCAAGTTCTTAAAAAAGTATGGAATTTGACGCCTGTTTTGCCCTGAAAATGCCAGATAGAGATGGGAATTTCAAATTACGTAACGTTTGTATATTCGTTTCAAGTATGGTAAATTGGCTACATATACCAAAGCCTCTTTTCTAGTTTTACTATGGGAATTGCTCGATTTTTTTTGAATAAGGTTATGTAAAGGGATTTTTTTCTTGAAAAGTTTTGGAAAAGTCATGGAATTTATAAAGTTTAAACGAAAATTGCTTGGGAACCCTGCAATAAGTTCTTTGAATGAAAAACTTGAATAAAACATGTGTTTCTTTTTCAGGTGGTACTCTTGGTTTGTATGGTGGCGGATTGCAAACGTGCTTGGATAATACATTTACCAAGTTAGCACACACATGGGAAGACAAAATGGGTGATCCACAACCAATTAACTGATTTTTTGAAGTTTCCTTGTATTGCTTAGTTGCTAACAGTACGAGAATTTAAATATTAAAACCAGTTTGTCACAAAATTTGCCACTGAAATGGTTTAAATTACGATCCAGTTAAATTGTTATGCTAAGAAGCAGAAGTGAATAACCGAAACATGATTAAAAATAGGTTATCTTCGCTTGTGAACCGTAACAAATGTAAAGATTAAAATATTCAATCAACGGTGCAAAATTAAACGACGAAATCATCAGAACGACCGAAACACTTTACAACCAATTAACATATTTAAGCTGCCACGTGTCATGTACATATTTACGCTGCCATGTAGCATGTTTATTGCAACTATTGTCCTATCTTCTATGAATTGTTACTTTTTTAAGCTGCAAGGAAATTAGACGAATCTAATTACTGTCGATTACCATGCAGTCTATAAGCTATCGTAAAAGTGTGAAATTTTCTGTCTTAAAAAAAATCAACACCTTATTGCTTAACAAATTTGTCGTTCAACTGGTGTAATGCTAAACAAAATACTAATTGTTATTGCTCATCATGATACACTATGTTGCTTATCATGATCGTGGTACGTTTTTACTAACTTTAATAAAATCCTGACATTGATTGTGTCAATGTCAGTTGTTTGGTCTCATCAGCTGCAAGTTCTTGTTCGGCATAAACGATTAATATTTTATACAACAGTAAGCGAACCCCAAATATATCTGAGTACGCAAGGACGTTACTTAAGGTGTTGTTTAGTGCTCGGTTGCACACCAAAAGTAAATAAGTAAGTAATTAAGTTTATTTCGCACAAAATATTCAAACAACAAAAACAAAGTAGCATACATATGTGCAAAAAGCTAGCAAATGTCTTGATGAGCTAGTTGTCATCTGACGAGTTACATTATACTATTATAGCACGTAGGTTTCGTATGCGCTTCCGTTCCATTCTTGTGCGTTTTTTCGTTTTTCTTTACCAAGGGGTTTTACAATCGATTTTTGGCTTTGTCCAAAGAGGTTAACTACTCCCGGTTTCGTCAAAGGCCTTGTTACTGCAGCGTAGAACATAGCGGGACCTGTTCTATTTACCAGTTGATTAATGTCATGTTGATTAATTAACCTTATTGTTCCAAGACAGGCTGCGAAAGTTGACAAAACGTACGCCATACTGCTGTTGTGTCATGGAGAAATTTGTTGCTTCCTTTTTCGTTGGAACAATGATGTACAAGCTGCGTTTATTTTCCGTTTTACAAAACTATGACAGTTGAAGTTGAGTCTTCTTCGTAAATTTTCAGATGGTCTGCGAAATGAAGTTGTAAAATGATTTTTAAGACGATTCATTTGTACATGCAATCAGAAAAAGTACTGGTAGCATTTTAACATCAACTGCAGCTACATCAAAGGCGCAAGGATCTGGGAAATAAAAAAAGGGCTGCCAGGCAAAATCTTTCGAAGAAAGTCGAGGTTTGATCTTACAGTCGACCAGTAAAGGAAGGAGCGTTGCTGCGTTGCTGAAAGTGATGAGCAGAGCATTTGCAAGTTTGCATAAATACAAAAGAAAGCGCTTTTGCAACACATTTTTGTGCAGAGGTATACACTTTGTAATATTGCATATTTCTTACTTGGTTTGAACAAATTGCTAAACAATATATATAATTTTATGTAACGATTTTAGGATCAATGCTAAAAAAACTTGGGAAAACGTTTTGAGCAGTTTACAAATTGCAGAAAAAGCTTACTCATTTTGCAGTGGTAATAACAGATTTCCAGTTTGTTTGCAGTTTTGACTTGTTTTTAACTTTTGTAGTTGTTTTCTGTTTGTGTAAAATATTGCTGGCGCTAGACTAATGTTTTTGTTTTGTCATATTGGCAGATGTTACTTTAGAAAATTTTGCTGCTTTTGTCTTTACCTTTGTCAAGCCCAATCCAAGATGGATGACACATCAACACCAATCAAATCCGTGCCATCAGATACCAACTGTACAAAACAAGAGACACCCAAAATTATTACCACAAATACCACTGATGTTGCTGTTTCTCCTGGTCCATCAAAATTATCTAAAAAAGCTTCTTTGAGACTGCAGAAGCAATCTTACAAAATGGAGAAGAAAAAAGCTGAAAATGAATTTAAAATGACAGCCAACAATCCAGCAGTGATCATTTTATCAGACTGGTTAAAAGTTCGAAGCACCTTAAAGAATTGGTCTCGAGTTTGGTGTTTACTCAAACCAGGTCTACTGTTTTTGTACAAAAATTCCAAGGAGAAGACATGGATAGGCACTGTATCACTAGCATCAGTTGAAATAATTGAGCGTCCATCTAAAAAGGATGGATTCTGCTTTAAAATATACAACACTATGGACCAGTGTATGTGGGCTTCCAAAGGTCCAAAAGGTGAAACGTCAAGTGTTTTAACTAATTCCCTGCCTACATCATATTTGATTTTGCGCGCTCAAACTGAATCCGATGGGCAATGCTGGATGGATGCCCTTGAACTGTCTCGTAAATGTTCTAACCTACTCAAGAAATCTCTAGACGCAAAACCAGGTAGACCTACAAGCCTTGCTGAGGAGTTGGGTAGATCCAGTATTGATGTTTTGCTGCCTGATGTTTCAAATAATGATGAACTAGCAACTGACATTGCAGAGTTACAAGAGAAATTGCCATTGCTAAATTTGAGTCCAATTGCTAATGAACTACTGTCTGAAACACAAGAGCGTTGTAGTTCAGGTGAAATGTCGATTGATTTGAAGCGCATAAGTTTGACCGATACTGTAGAAAGTGTGGAAGACTCTACTGAAAGTTGCTATTCCGAGGAAAGCTCATTGATCCATGCAGAAGAAGAAACTGAAGCCAAAGATTACACACAGTATGTTGAAGAAGCTGCTGAAGACCTAAGTGCAGTTGGTGATGATTGTCAAACAGAAACCTTGGAAGGTGAAAATAAAAGTTTGATTTGGATGCTGTTGAAACAAGTACGGCCAGGAATGGACCTTTCAAAAGTGGTGTTGCCAACATTTATTCTAGAGCCAAGGTCGTTTTTGGAAAAGTTTTCAGACTACTATTACCATGCTGATCTATTATCAAATGCAGCTGTGATGGAGAATGCTTATGATCGTATCAAGGGCATCACAAAGTGGTACTTGTCAGGTTTTTACAAAAAGCCAAAAGGTTTGAAAAAACCCTACAACCCGATTTTAGGGGAAACCTTTAGGTGCAAATGGAACCACCCAAGCACAAACAGTTCAACATTTTTTCTTGCTGAACAGGTTTCACACCATCCACCAGTGTCTGCTTTTGTTATAAGCAACCGGAAAGATGGTTTTGTTATCAATGGGAGCATTTTAGCCAAGTCAAAGTTTTACGGAAACTCAGTTTCTGCTGTCTTGGATGGTTCTTGCAAACTAAACTTGCTGAAACATGGTGAAGAATATCGTCTCACATTGCCCTATGCTCACTGCAAGGGAATTATTTATGGCAAAATGACAATGGAATTTGGTGGCAAAGTTACAATAGCATGTGAAAAAACAGGTTACACCACAGAACTCGAGTTCAAGCTAAAACCATTGCTCGGTGGTGGGGGAAAATTGAATGAAATAACGGGTCGAATTTTGGTGGGGCAACGTGTTCTTGCAACATTGAGTGGCTGTTGGGATCAAACAGTTCACTTAACTGACCTCAACAAAGGCACTGTGTCTGTGTTTTGGTCAGCCACTGATGAAGTTAAGAAGTCAAGACTGCAGCGGTTCATTGTTGACAAGGCCAAGCAGGGAGACTTTGAATCAGAAAAGCTTTGGCAGCATGTCACCAAAGCAATCAACAACCAAGACCAGATAGCTGCTACTGAACAGAAAAGCATACTTGAAGTAGCTCAGCGAGAGGGTGCTAAACACCGCAAAGACACTGGGGAGTTGTGGAAAACCACATATTTTGACTTTGATGCTGAATGTCAGTCATGGGTTTATAAATACATGGACACCAGGCCTTGGGATGATTTAAACGACATTATACAGTATGAAAGCAATGGCGTCATTGGTACCAAGACCAGGCATCGAATGTCTCCTTCGCGGAATCCTGCTAAACAATTTGCTTTGGCAAAAAGCAAGTCGTCAAACAGCAGTAACAATGGACCTCTGGTGGATAGTATGGAAAAAAGGTACAGCAGTTCTCGCCAGAAGCAAGAATACAATGAATTCATGATCAGTGCTCTTCAGCCTATTCAAGACACTCAGGAAAGCATCATTAGGCGACTCGATCACATCCAGCTGCAATTGACTAATCAACAAAGGAACCAAATTGATTTTCCTTGGTTTACAACAGTGGTATCATGTATCATTTGCATTTTTCTGTTCCAACTCTACTCATATTTTGTATATTCTTAACTTGTCAGCATTCATAATGACCGGCATAACACTGCCAAGCCTGGTTAATCAGACATAAAACTTTTAATAAGAACCAATGTTGGTTGGATATTGCAACTGAAAAAGCTGAATCCAAACTTAGGGGCAACATTTTCTAATAGTATTACTTACTTACATGCTAGCTGGCATAAAGGTTATAGTTGATTTTATGTAAGCAATTCCTTAATATTGATCCAATAAATCTAGCCCATATTACTTCCTAATTCCATAGGGAGCTTGGACAGTCAATTTACGAAATATTTGTGGTTGTGCAATTACTTTACACGGCATTTTGCAATCTGAACTAGTAGCAACAGTTGGGTCCTAATCTTTGAATGTACTTATTTTTAGACCTTCCTAATGGTGCAATGCTTTCTGTTTATTGGATTTTGCATATTATGTCCTATTTTAAGAATAATGCTGTGTAGAATTTGATACTTTTATGGTTGAGTTTGGTGGTTTTTATATTTTTCTATTCCTTAACAAACTAATATAAAATTTAAGGCATAAACATAAACACACATTAGGGTATATATACTTAAACTTTAAAACGAATTAAGATATTTATAACTTGTGAAGCATGTTACAAGTGTTGCATGCAGCATGTTTTAATTCACCACATGTTATTACCATTATGCTACCAAACCATGTAGCTTTATCAATAATTTATCACACTATGCTTAAGTGATGACATCTTACTTTTTTCCTGGAAAATGACACTCAGTTTATAAACCATTGAATAGGAAGATCCCTTTACTGACACATATAATTTGCAACATCACCGCAATTGTTCATTTATAAGCCATTAACTTCAGACACTTGCATTATCAGTGTTAGATTGCCCGAATTTTTTGTCGATACTTCATTTTTAGCTGTTTTATCCCCAAAGACAATTTTCACATGTAGCTGCTTCAATGTAAAATCTGTGTTTTTCCTATGTCTGTGTTGTTTATGAAAGGTACAAGCTGTTATTTCTTCACTTCATTTTAAATCCCAATGCTTTTTTAACAAAACCCTTTGACATGTGTAAATGAAAAATATATGTTCTTGTATTTGTTTGTTTTTTGACAAAATGCATGCTAATGTAATGAAAATGAAGGAGAAGAACAAAATGCTTAAAGCTTTAGGCTTCAGGTAGTAATGTAAAAACTGTGCAATGTGTGATATACTGCTTTCAAAGTTCCAGTTACCTTGATATTTATGCTGTTATAAACATGAAATTTTTTATCCTATATAACTCCAATCCCCCAAAATTGTACTCTTCAGTTTAAGAAACATTGATTGTCATTTTCTAAAGCTTTATTGTCGATTTTAATCAGTTTAATTGGTAATGATTACATATCAAATTGTCCAAATCTTCTGTGTCACCCCCCCCCCTTTCAAAGTTCCAGTTACCTTGATATTTATGCTGTTATAAACATGAAAATTTTTATCCTATATAACTCCAATCCCCCCAAAATTGTACTCTTCAGTTTAAGAAACATTGATTGTCAAGCTTTATTGTCGATTTTAATCAGTTTAATTGGAAATGATTACATATCAAATTGTCCAAATCTTCTGTGTCCATGTATTTATTGGTAGTTAAAAGTTTGTCTAACCGTTGGTTTTCACACAAGAATTTGTTTTTGTTGTTGTTGGGCTTTTAGTAAGATGTTTTTTATGGATGTTACCTATTAACCAAAGCCAGGCCAGCAAATCTCCTAAACTGGAATTACATTTGGTTTATGTGGGTCTGGGATACTGTGATTTGTATGGAAGTGTGTTGTTATTGGCATCATAATTGTGTTACAGCAGAACCCAACAAACATCAACATTTAATTGTAAATGCCATAAAGTTTCATCTGAATTTGGTCCTATCAACTTTTTACATTGTTACGAGTTTAACACAAGGAATTTTACCACACATGTTTGTTTTTCATTTGTCGCCCAACAATGTTATGTTCACACAACCATGTTGAAGTATGTGTAACCTAGTTGCTGTTTCTGCTGTCGCCTGCCTGCCATTTCGTGTGAATACATTCACTGTGTATGTTCATTATTTTGCCAGGTTGTGTCACCTGACACTAATCGGATTATAGACTTTCCATTACAGAGAACTTTCTGTGGGCAAGTAGCTATACATACATAGAATTAAGTATAGTCACGTACACATATATTAAAACCAGTTCTATCGCGTTGTATATGGCCTGGGAATATACTGTGTAACATACAAGAAAATGGGTTTGAAAGAACGTTCTCATTAATAAAGAACATTTTTCGGCAAGCTTATTCTCTTGCGTCTACCGCACCCCCCCCCCGAAAGAACGTTCTCATTAATAAAGAACATTTTTCGGCAAGCTTATTCTTTTGCGTCTACCGCAGGGTCGGCAACCTTTTTTGCACTGCGGATCGGGTAATTTTATCGCAGACGGGCCTTCCCCCCCCCCCCCCCCCCCCCCCCCCCCCCCCCCCCCCGGTAACAAACCCCTCATGGACCGGCGCTGGGTCGCGGCCCGGTGGTTGCCGACCACTGGTCTAATGGGTACGCCCATCGCCGCTTTCACTGAATGTTTTGCAATGGTGGCCGAATTGTTAACGCAACCGCCTTGTGATCACATGGCTGTGGGTTCTAATCCCATGCTCTCCAGTCCAGCAAAAACTTGATGGATTTCAACGTAACTGACGAAAATGTAGCGACTCCATAACTTTTCAATTTGTATCAGTGTTAGGGAGTGCATCTAAAATATACAGGTTCGCTTAGTGCACGTTATATTGCTTGGTGCATGTTTATATCGCTTGGTGCACCTTTAACATCGCTTGATGCATTCTTATATCGCTTGGTGCACCTTTATGTGACTCAGTGCACTTTTATGTCGCTCGGTGTAACTATATAATTGCTTGATACACCTTTGCGTGGCGATATAAAGTTTCTCCAATGGCATAAAGATACACCAAGCGATACTAAGGTGCATTAAGTGGTAATAAAAATGTACCAAGCGATCCTGTATATTTTAGATACACCAGATTGCAAGGCAAAGTTTCGCGTTACGTATTGGGTTGTGTTAAGTAGTGTTTATTTCACTTAGTGACCGAAGCTATAGCTACAGCATAGGTTTGCCCATTTTTGGATAGATTTTGTGTCTTTGGAAGATTTAAAATCAAACATACATCACGCCAAACAGAAATCGTAAAAGCAAGTTCTGTGTTGGTGCCGTTAAAGTAAGCAGACGTATGTAAATTAAGGGAACCCATAGAATATGTGGTGATTAACATTCGGATGTTTATGTATAATATTCGTTTGTTTGTTTTTAATTATACTTTGAGCTGGATCAACAAAAACTGTGATTAAAACATAGTTTTATTTGTAATTTTACCGCAATACGTATTTAACATACAATTTAGTGACGTTCGTAATTCGTATCAAATATAGGATGTGATATGTCATTGTTGCACAACGTTTTTGTTGTCCGGTAAAGAAGGAAATATGTTCAATCTTTAAAATACCAAAAATTTGAGGTGATTGTTTTTTTAAAATAGGGTCAATTTCTGTTTGTAACATAGGAAGTGAGGTATTTGATTTTTTGCCCAATGTTTGCCAAAAAATTAAGAAACTGTTTCAATTGGTTTAACTGACTTTTTGTTTCTAGGGTTTATTAATATGTAATGAGTGACTTGAAACACAGACTTGATATGATACAAAGATATACCGATCAGTCATTTGGAGCAAAAGCAAGAGCACATGATGCAATGAACCTGAAGGAAAAATACATATTTCTGAGAAACAATGGAGATTAAAAGATGGACTTTTCAACTTCTGCATTTTGAAGTCATTGTCCTATCACTTATTACCTCAAAATCATTTGCAAGTTCAAATTCCAAGTCAAAATGCAGTGAAACAATGAATGTTACGACAGCTAACTGTGAGGGAAACTGCTCAAATCTTCCGGCATGCTGTTACAGCTGCCAGACAAGTGACAACTGCACGTATGGCGAAAATGTCAAGTTTAATTGTTCAGTACTTGAAAGTGCAATGTGCACTGGTGATCGCGTTATGCTAAAAACATTTCAATGTCGCTACTGTTTTTTGACTAAACCAAATGACGAACATATCTGCTATCAAAACAACACCACTTGCAAGGTTGTTGCAACACCAAGGCAAAGAGTCAAAGCAAGCTGTTCCACAAATGACTATGTCTTCTGTTTAGGTAACAGGAACTTTACCAAAATGGTGCCTTGTAATTGGACTTCAGGATACAGCTGGTCAGCTGCTTTTGTACTTAGTATCACTCTGGGCGGCTTTGGTATAGATCGTTTTTATCTTGGTTATTGGCGAGAAGGCTTAGGTAAATTTTTTAGCTTTGGAGGACTTGGTGTATGGACCTTAATTGATGTGATTCTAATAGCTACCGGTTACCTAGGGCCATCTGATGGCTCACTATATGTGAGGTAACAATGCCCTGAAATCATTTCAGCCTGTGCCTTTTAGTTTCATCCCGAGTTACTTTTGTTTTGTTTTTTGTTGCCTTGGAAGGTACAGTATATCTTCATTGCTTATTCTCTGTAGTGAAACTAATTTAAATTTAAAACATTCATACAGCTTAGAAAGACCTAAGAAACACGAAAATGATTTGCGTTATAAACTACACAATCAAACTGTATTTATTTCATCAGACTGTGTGATAAATAACATCTGTATAAAACATGCTGGCTGGAAAAATATTTTTGCTGTGAAAAGTACCATGCAAAGCCTAGTGAAGAACTTCTGTTGTAAATTCCTTTTGCAAAATGTAACTCTAAAAGTACAATATTAGTAGATATACCCATTTATAAAGCATATGTGCCAGGATATGTAACCTGTAAACAAAATTAGCCATATGTCTCCAGCAACAAAAAAGTTATTTTGGCACACACCGTTTGTTTATAGATTTAAAAGCGGTTCTGATAAATTCATGCAGTCCATTTGTTCATTGTGGCATGACAGCCATTTGTGAAGTCTACTCTCTTTGTGCACTTGACCCCACTGTTTTATTGCATTATTTTATTTCATACCATGTGTACCACACCACATTGTCTCAAATACGCTCCTATGGAGCTTCAGGATTAAATAAATTGTCTGTAAAACAAAGCAATGTTTTTTTATTTTGTTAATTTTTTTGGTATATATGGTACGTTTGACTGCATATTGTTCTAGAAACTAGCGTAAGAAAAAATTAAATGTTATCACCATCATCATTTACTATTTAACTCCTAAACAAAGCCAAAAAAATCTGTTGTTTATAAAGAATCAGTTTGCCGTTTTGACCAGCACCATACGTATTCAAACTTCAGTCAAAGTTAACAAAATCTGCCCCCAAAATTCTAGCAAGGATATGATAAACTCCACCCATTGACATAAGTTAACCCAGTGGGTCTCAGCCTGTGGGTAATTACCCCAACGTAAATGCGTAATTACTTCATCATTTTTTTAATTGTGTGGTGCCATAGATCAGGGCTTCTCAAACTGTGGGAATAAAATTTTGGGGTCGCGAAACATTTTGCGGTATTATGCAGTTTTGCGGTATTATGCAGATAATAAAAGGCATATATTTATTGCCCCCCCCCCCTGTACCACACCACATTGTCTCAAATACGCTCCTATGGAGCTTCAGGATAAAATAAATTGTCTGTAAAACAAAGCAATGTTTTTTTATTGTGTTAATTTTTTTGGAATATATGGTACGTTTGACTGCATATTGTTCTAGAAACTAGCGTAAGAAAAATTAAATGTTATCACCATCATCATTTACTATTAACTCATAAACAAAGCCAAAAAAATCTGTTGTTTAAAAAAGAATCAGTTTGCCGTTTTGACCAGCACCATACGTATTCAAACTTTAGTCAAAGTTAACAAAATCTGCCCCCAAAATTCTAGCAAGGATATGATAAACTCCACCCCTTGACATAAGTTAAGCCAGTGGGTCTCAGCCTGTGGGTAATTACCCCAACGTAAAGGGGTAATTACTTCATCATTTTTTTAGTTGTGTGGTGCCATAGATGATAATATGAGTTTATTGAGACAGGGTAAATGAAACTCATCTGGTTGTTCCCAGGGCCACAATGATGAATAGGTTAGGAACCACTGAAACAAACTTACTCGTACCCTTTTTTCTATTTACCCCCCCCCCCTGTTTTAAAATGGGGTCGCAGAGCAAGAAAGTTTGAGTAGCCCTGCCATAGATGATAATATGAGTTTATTGAGACAGGGTAAATGAAACTCATCTGGTTGTTCCCAGGGCCACAATGATGAATAGGTTAGGAACCACTAAAACAAACTAACTCGTACCTTTTTCTATTTTAAATTGAAACACCCTCACAACAAAGACCTAGAACAGTGGTTCCCAACCTTTTTGTCTTGTGCACCCTTTTAGTCGATATTCAAATCTAATTCCCCCTACAAATTTAGTGCGGCAATAACACATAGAACCGACAACCAGTAAGAGATTAATGTTGTGACACAAATTCCCTCTCTGGTTGGGAACCACTAACCTAGAGGCTGAATTGTATTTGTGTACGGTTTTGCCTACAGCCTTTTGTAATAACCACATTGCACCAATATATATGTTAATTTAATGTTTTCTGCTGCATCATTAACAAAACTGTGAGATGAACACCTTCCCATTTACACAAAAAAATTCGGATGACGCTACTTGGTGTGGGAAAGTACCCGACGTTTGTTACGTCACACTTAAATTTTGCGTTGTGGAATGAAACTTCTCAGTACCTTCGACTCGTGGTAGAGTGAGAAATCTAGTTCAGTAATTTAGTGATGTTGTACTGTACTACTACAAGTAGTTCTTAATCAAGTTTTTAATGGTCTAATAGTTGTGTCACAGCGTGGAATTAAAAGTCTGTTGCAGCAAATGCTTTTAGGTTTGCCCAAACATGAATATAGCTGCCGGTGCCTACAGCCAAGTTAAAGTTTACTGTGTTTTATTGACTGTTTTTTTTTCTGTGTACAATTAGCAATTAGTAACCTACATTTTTAAAGTTTTTGCGAGTAGTTTTTAACATGTAAGCTTCCCATTTTTTACGGCGAAGGATGGATATGAAAAATGTGTTTCAAACAGCTGCACAATATTGATTTATTTTAAACAATGTGTCTAAACAATTATTGCACCAAGAACAAGGTGAATCTATCCAATATTTACTTTTTGTGTGATGTGCTTAGTGGTTAAAAAAGGTGCATGCTGCGTTTTTGTTAGAAACTTGTAACCAAATGAATCTTAAATTAGCATAATTTTTGCAGTACTGTTGAAAAAGGCGGTACAGTATAGCGGGGAGACTTTAACAGCATCTACCAATCCAATATACTAATTTACCTCCTATGGCTGTGGAAATTAGTTTAAACATACTACAGTAAGCTTTTTTACATGTACATTTATAGTGTTTAATATAGATCATTGAGCTTACACACATCCCCTGCGTGCTACAAGTTTACCGTTTTGCGTGCATTTTAGATTTCAATTACTATCTGTCTGGTAGTTGTTGTTTTTTGTCTATTTCCGAGATCTTACGTCTTGGCATGTAACTTGAGCTTGCGGACCGCTGTCAACAAAGTTTGGTAACCCCTGGTCTAACTCGTGAACATTACTTAATCACCATCAACAAAAACAAGTTACCCGCTGCTTGATCTTAAGCTTTCTTGTCTTCACCACGAAATCACGCAGACCAGATCTAGCTAACCTCCTTTTTGTAGTTTTTTTAAAAGTAATTGGGACAGATCTTTGGGGATTGGAGAAAGTCCAAACAAAATATCTCTTTTGTCCCAAATCGTTTCACAACGTTTAGATAAGTATGTATATGTACATCTTCATAAGTACGAGGGTCACAGTACAGCAACAACAAGAATGACTATTGAACAACGCCATAACCTTCAGGCGAACACATATATAATTTGGATTTCTTGGAAGCAGACTAGCAAACAATCATTGCAAAATAGTCATTAGGACATGTTCAATTTTTGCTTGCATGCTAAGATCAGATTTTGCAACAAGCTTTTTCGGCGATGAATACGACAACAATAGATACAGGCTTGGTTCAACTTTCAAAACGGTTTAAAAGGTAACTTTCTGAACGTTGACGATGGGATGAGCTCGTTAGGAACCCGCAAAATCGCACAAAGCCATGCTAGAAACATATTTGAAGTTTTGGCATGCATAAAGCGGGAGTACTAGGCCAAGGGACACAAGAAACATACGAAAATACTCAAGGAACATTCGGGCAGATGCGTGAAGAAATCTTACGTTGAAGAGATTACGGTGAGGATGCGGATGCAAAAAACGAGCAACAAAGACATTCAACGGAAACACTGAAACACACTACGCAGGGCGTTTTTTTGGAAAAGCTATATCACTGACTCGTTCATAGCATTGTCAACAAATGTATGCTCTGTCACCACACGGGATTCAGACCTCGAAACACGACCACGGGTTTCCATTTCAGTTTCCTCCAAGAGGCGCCTACTTCGACCCTCAGACCTACCCTTGTTCTGTGCTCTTTCTTGTCGACCCCCGCCACGTAACAAATAACAGCCGTGTGGATTTATTTTGTTTGCAAAGTTGGCGAACTCACTGAAGAGATTATGAATGGCGTTTGAGTAAAACAGAGGGTTTAACGCGCTGTTAATAGGCAACAGAATAACGGCCGTGATCGCGTAAACGATACTCGATATCGGTACTTGAGCAAACCACAGAAAAACGATAGTACAAATCGGTAACCAGCAAGCGCAGTCTGACGCCACCAGGATTGCGATCTTCTTCTGCATGTTGCGGGTACTTTGGCTTGAAAAGGAACTCTTGTTTATCTGGCGAGGTCGGCATATCACGCAGTAAGCGAGGACAATGTAGAGACAAAATACAAAGTTGAGGGTTGTGAGTGCAATTGAAAATTCCCAAGCCACGTCTTCTCGCGTTGTAAAGATTTTAGGCAAGCACGTGGCATGTGTGCTATAGTATCCGTAGTATCCGAGTACGGAGTAGTTCTGGTCAAATTCTGCGAGTGATGATGGGGCGCAACTCCACGAAACGGAGTCGCCATTATCTATTTGGCACTTATTCGGGACATCAGTGAGGTTAATGTAGTTTTGCAGCTTATGGAAGAATTCGTTGAACTCCGACTTGTTGATCATGTCAGAGCTAAAGTACGGGTTATGGGATACCCACACTTGTGAGATAAAGTAATCTTGTAATGGCGATGCAAAGGGAATAAAAGCTAGAATGGAAGCAAAGATCCACGTACAAGCTGCTAAAAACACTGTGGTGCAAACGTTTAAGCCCCGGCTCTGCACGGGACGAACCACGCAATAAGCCCGATAGGTTGACAGAATGGCCAATGTGGTCAATGACACCTCACTGGAAAGGACTGCCAAAACCCCAAGACTTGCACAAGTTGTGCCCGATCTCCAGGAGTGGTCTTCCTTGCAATATGACCCAGTGGACAGGGCGTCTTTAATTCCGAGTGCTATGAGGTAAATTCCCATGAGGAAGTCGGCTAAGGACAGATTGAGCACCAGGCAGTTGTAGATGATTGCAACTTTGGTGAGTTTCCGCCGCTTGGTGTTGCTCAACACCCGGGTAGATTGAACCATCACAGATAAGTTACCACCGATTGCCAACAGCCCCATAATCCAGACCATTACTTTTAGAAAATGGTTTTTAATGAGGTAGTAACGAGAGGAGAAAACGGCGTCGTTGTCGAAGCTCGGTGGGCATTCGTCGCTTCCGTCGGCACAATCGTCTTTGCCGTCGTACATCTGGCGACGTTGCACGAACACGGGTTCTCCTGTCTCACAGTAAAAGTGCGTTTTACTGCAATTCATCTCATCCTGCCAGAACTCACAGTCCACAACGAAATCACACCACTGCGACTCCTCAACGCTGTAAACACTCCCATTCCCGCATTCCATTCGTCCGATGCATCCCAAAATCTCGTCATCCTTTGCAGCGCATTGAGTGATTCCGTCGCACACAAGCAAGCCAGGTAAAATGCTGCTCTCTGCGCAAGTAAAGAAGCCATCCCCGGAGCGTTTGTTACAATATTCCGGCGGGTTTTGACAACTTTCGCATTCATCCTCCATCGTGGAGCACTCAGGTCTCCCGTCGCACTTTTTGGCAATCACGGGAGCGTACGGGTTCCCTGCTGTGGATTTCTGGCACGTCATCGTCTCAGAGACGTCCTTGAGACACGTGTCATCACACTGTTGGTTAGAATCACAATACATTTCGTCGGCACCGTTGGGGCAGTCCACAACTCCGTTGCAAAACCCAGAAACCGGTATACAGTGGGCGTTCTGGTCAACTGTTGTGCCATTGTGTATCAGACACGGCACCTCTCCTACTTGGCACATGCACTTGGAAGTCTGGCGGGCAAAACAGGAATGACTGCAGGTTGGCGAGGCGATGACGTCATAGCAGAAACATTCGTCCGAAAGGTCGGGGCAATCGAAAACACCGTCGCACACTTGACTGAAATGTAAAAGAATAGGCATTAAGAAAAACACTACAAAATTTCAAAGGGCCGCTGACTAAGAAAAACACAGCATCAACATAAATAAAACGACTGAAGCCTTTCGCATATAATTTCCCAACCACTACATATATTTTATATGTGTATATATTTGTTTGCAAAGCTTTATGTGTTTAAGTTTTCTCTGCTATGCAATGCAGTTAAAAAAAAAATGTTTGGTAAAAAATCAAGGCTCAAAACTTGAGTTGTACCTTTTCCTGATCCTAATATTTGTGTTTGTCCGGCAGGTGGCGCACATGCTGTCGTTGAAACATACGTCACTGCCATCCGAACACTCGAACGTGTCATCTCCAACCATTTCCTGCGAACCAAAAGCATATGATGGTTAACAACCAGATACATTTACAAACTTTGTGTGATCAATCAATGGAAACAATTGACAGCAATTCTTTTAAAAGGTTTGTATAATAAATGTTAGAAGTAGGTTCCATCAACCGTTTTAAGGTATTACTTATATATGTGTCACAAAATTCTTAAACTAAAAGCAAACGAAGGTTATACGAATCAGTTTAGGGTGCTCAACCATAAAACAATTGTGCATAGGAATTCGTTCAAGGGGTGTGTGGCAAATTAAGTTACAAGAAGGTTAGCTTGCCACTTGCCAGTTATGTTGCGCTCTAGTTGTTGTTCTACTTAACTGTGGTTGCAGTGCTTCCCAAACCTGGTTTAACGCGTACTATTCGTTTGGTTTGTACCTTTATGGTGTTCCACTTAGATCCAAAAAAGTTAACCAACAGGCAAGTTTATCAAACATTAAACAAATGTCAGTCCAAACTTGAACGACAAAAAAACGAACTCGGAAGTATGCTTGTGTAACAAAGGAAGCCTTCGTGACCATCAGTGGTATGCGTACCACAGTATGGGTATACCACTGTATTTTTTTGACATCTTTCGCACAGTTTGGCCGAAATGTGATAACCTGCATCAACTAATATTGCTTATTTAAATTTCTATGTTTTTATGTATTAAGTTTGGAGCTTTTGAAAGTTGCTGTGCTCAATTTGAGACCACCCATTTGATCTCAAGTACCTCATTTTCGCGAGCTTTCTGGTAATCAAATGCAAACTTCAGTCAACGCCGAAGTGCGGATCAGAATAAGTGCGCGGGAAATTTGATGCCATTGTTTGTGGTACTTTGCACTAAGTCCAGTAATTGACAGATCTGCCAATTTTACTAGCGATTGTACGTCAAAAAATTGAAGCGGAGAGCGCATCGTTAACTGTGAAGTCAAGGCGGTGTTTAGATTCTTGGTGGTTTGTGTAGATCAGAGTCATGTCTTTCATAAAGTTAGGTGGGTTGGTATACAGATTATGGTAGTGGGCGAATAAAGCAGTTGAGATTGCCTTGCCGAGACAGATGGCTTCTTGTGATTGCACAAATCCATTAACTTCGCGAACTTTTAAAATAGGTTGACATTTTGGGCGTGTTTGAAACTTTACTGTCAAATATTTCACTGAATCTGCGTTAGTCGGTAGTGCCTTAATGTGGCAACCTAAATGAGTCCGCCGTCGAGATGCCTGTATCTTGTTTCCAAGGTTTGTTTTGTAACGTTTTATTTTGTGCTGTGATTAGTGGATGAATTCCGTTTTAGTTTTCTCAATAGGGATAAGATACACAGCACAGAATAATAAATTTGGCTAAAATCCCTGACCCTCTATAATTTTGAATATGTAACAAGCTCCCTGCCTGGACTAAGGACCACTGTGTGCATTAGATGTACACGATGTGGCCACATACCAGTTTGTGAGCGGCATAGGTTTCCTTGCGCCCTAGCGAGCAGTGCATGATAGCGCAAATGCAAAGCTTACATGAGGCTTTAACACTTGATAAAAGACACAGATTTCAAACTTAGTCTTTGAACAGTCAAAGATTTTTTACGCAAAACTTCAATACCTGTGGCAGGACGCATAGTTGTCTGTGGTGAATCGAAGGTACGTTGCACTTGAATCCTTTCACTTTCGACAAGGAATCCACCTTTAGACCCGGTTCGTCTTTTAAGTCCCTGATGAAAAAGGTTGATCATATTTGTGAGATTGTAAGGTATATGGACTCAAGAATATAAAAAAAGCTTTTTTCAAGCTCGAATGACTCGAATTTGAGTAAATACTCGATTACTCGAATTCTGGTCGAAAGTACGAGCGGAAAACGAGTCATAAAACCGGTTCAGGTTGAAAAAAGAGTAACACTCGGACTATGGTACTCGCTCTATAAGTTTCGCACTCGATGATTTGATTCAAGTATCTGTTATCAGAACTCGAACTCTACTTTTAAATTACTCGTTTTTTAAGACTCGTTTTCGGCTCGCATTTTGACCTGAATCAAGTAATGCGGAGTTCGAGTACCAGTAAACACGTGTTTACTCATTTTAATTCGAGTCATTCGAGCTTGAAAAGCGCAAGGTTTTTTGGTATTTTTAGGTCCATATAACTCTCCCACCCAACTCGACTTTTAAGAACTCGATCGTAATTTGAATAAACACTTGGACTGTGCTACTCGCTCTATAAATTTGTACTCGCATCGATTATTTATTCGAGGTACCTGCAATCAGATCTTAAATCCTGCTTCAAAACTACTCGGCTTCAAGACTCGTACTCGTTTGCACAACTTTTCTACCTTACTCGACTTATAACAACTCAATCGCAACTCTTTAGTTACTCACTTGCATTTCGGTTCCCCATTGCACAGTTGACTTCTAGGTAAACATGTGTTTCCCTCATCACAGAACATCGAGTAAGTGCAATTGTTCTGACACTCGTCGCTTCTTTGGTCACAATGCTCTATTCCG
Source organism: Phallusia mammillata (assembly GCA_003260075.1). Taxonomy (NCBI): domain Eukaryota; kingdom Metazoa; phylum Chordata; class Ascidiacea; order Phlebobranchia; family Ascidiidae; genus Phallusia; species Phallusia mammillata. The sequence continues at coordinate 21,530 of QLIY01001886.1, forward strand.
TCACACATGTACCTCTCCGGCAATCTACAGACGCGATCCGAATACGTCGCGTTGTTTTTCTTTCGAATCCAATTGAACCGGTTCGCACAGTAGTGAAATCCGTCTGAACGCCAAAAAGACAAATAATCGTTTTACTATTGGCAACTGTTTTTTCTTTGACAAGGAATAAGTTTTTTGTTGGTGGCTTTGTTTGAAATTTACTAATTGAATAGGACTTTCAATTTATCTGACTAGAAATTGATCTTGACTTTGTAATGTGACTTTGGCATCACCTCAAGATTTGACCTTGAAATATATCGTGGTGTGTAAATTTGATCTTGAAACTTACAACTAAAATTCAGAACTGGGATCCACCTTAAAGAGTTAACGAATACGGCTCACCCATATATCATAATACAACAGGCCTATTAAAGGCATAATTCATAGAATATCAGCACAGCAAAGGTTCTGATCTGGGTTCGAATCCCACCACAGGCTAGTTGTTTTCTAGCCTTTGCCTTGCGATATGTGGTAATGCTTGGAAGATTGGCTTGATTTCAGTTTAACGATTTTTCAAGGGGTTAAAAGCTATTTGAAACGAAACTTCTGCACTACCAACTGTACTAACCAAACCATAGTTGTAAACGGGTCCGAAATTCGAGTCCAAACCCTAAAATACAAGCCCGAAACCCGGCCCATCTCAAATCGTTTTTGAGAAGCCCCTTTAGGCCTGAAAGTTTGATTGAAAAGCCTTTACATAAAAGCCTACAAAACGCACTACTACCATGAATGACATTTTTTTTACAAAGTGTTACATGCTGAGCACTGCATGTGACACAAATAACATGTTTTCTTCAACCACACTTTTGTTTTTGCAAGGGGTTAACCTTTTTACTACTGAATTCGTTTCCTTTTTATACACATATAACTTAGAAGCCATTGTGCATGAGCTTTCAAATGCACCCCAGTTCGGAAGTTCGTACCAGTTTGTGTTCTATCGCGATTTACAATGGACTAGTCTTCGGGTCCATCGTTTGTCCTGGCCCCCCCCCCGGATTAACCTTTTCACTACTGAATTCGTTTCCTTTTTATACACATATAAGTTAGAAGCCATTGTGCATGAGCTTTCAAATGCACCCCAGTTTGGAAGTTCGTACCAGTTTGTGTTCTATCGCGTTGTCCTGCCGCAGTGAAAGGGTTAAGCCTAACTAACCTAATCTACAATCCCCACTGCCCTAATTTATCAATGTAGAACCAGTGAAACTGACCTCATCCAATACTTGACAACTTCTAAATAATGAGCCAGTCGGATCATTACCTTTCTCGACTTGATCGATTTCATCTTCCCCATGAGCGCAGTGTTTTACTCCGTCGCAGAATCGGTCTAATGATAAGCAAGCGCCGTCGTCACATTCAAATACTTCATCACAATTCACTTCACCGCATTCATCGCTCATATCAGCACAGTCGGCCCTTAAAAGATAAAATTACAAAGCTCCAATTCTATTTGAATAAGAATTCGACGATTCCAACAGGCCACGGGTAAAATTCAAAACAACAGTTGTTGGTTGAATTGGATTCGGAGGTTTTTCTGCGCCATTATTATCTCTACATAGTTCTTTTAATGACTGTCAACTCGTTAAGCAGAGCAATTGCAATCCCACGGTCAGGGCAAAAGTGTTTGGTATTTCCAATTATTGAAATCTATCCCGAGTGGAGTTATCTATTTTTTGCTCGTAAACTCGAGTCGAATCCTAGCAGCAGTTACTCGGGTTAAGTCGAGTTTTTCTTTCTGAATGGAAGCAAGACCGAGCTGCAAAACCGCTTTAGGAGCCTTTAATTCCCCCCCCCCAACTCGAGTCGAATCCTAGCAGCAGTTACTCGGGTTAAGTCGAGTTTTCTTTCTGAATGGAAGCAAGACCGAGCAGCAGAACCGCTTTAGGAGTCTTTAATCGGGCAGACTTTAGAGAAGAATTGTGTCGTTACAATATTGACTATACTTGTGTTAGATAATTAAAATTATCAAAAAAATCTTCTCAAAATAACCCCATTCACATAGAATCCATGTAGGAGTGATTTTTAACGTGTTTTTGGTAAACTTTCACAACACAAACTTACCTTCCATCGCATTTCTTATGTGCAACTATACACCCTCCATCTTTGCATTGAAAAGAGTAATTGCAATCCTCAGTACACTCGTCCTCCCGATGTAGGCATTGTTCTGTGCCGTCGCAGCGAAAGCTGCAAAAAACACCTCTCAGTTAATGGATAAACGTCAAAACCTAAATTCCTTGCATGTTCTTGTTAGCTTTGCTCGTTTGGACAATTAGCTTTATCATAAGATACTGGTTCCAGTGGTGGGATTCAGCCGGTTCGCGCCGGTTCTATAGAACCGTGTCACGAATTTTATGAGATCAACGAACCGGTTAGCATCGCTTGTTACTGTCAATGGAAATATGGCTTTTTGTAACAGAACCGGCTGAAAAATATGACTTTTGTGACAGAACCGGCTGACAAAAAAATTGAATCCCACTACTGACTGGTTCCATGTGAATAATTACCTTACAATGCCCATATACGGTCAGTGGCGAAATTTACATCTTATCGGGAACATTTTAAGTTGTGATGTGAACAAAAGTAACTCTTTGTTTTTACAGTGATTATAGTTCAATACATTTTCAGGCAGATTTTTGAATATGCCTATTATTCTAATCTACAATGTACAAATGGGCATTTGTTGAAGTTTGAATTATACTATAGGAAATAACCCCAAGCTATATGCCTTTGTACGTGTCAAATTGTAACACTAAATTAAAATGCACTTTAGGAAATATACCCCGAATATACGTATATTTTGTTGGTCAATGGTGACACTTTGTTGCCTCCTATTCAAAGCAGGTTTTTCCCCAGTAAACAGCATATGCAAACTTGTTGTTGGTACTTACATATTTGGTAACACGCAGCGAAAATCGAAGAAGTTGTATCGGTTTGAACACGTGACAGTCGTTGCGTTGGCAAAATGTTTTTCGTCGCTTCCATCAGGGCAATCATCGACCCCATCACAAAACTTGTTGAAGGGTATATGAGTGCCTGTAATAGTCAGAGTAGATATTCATATTTTACATCACAATACGCCAGGTCATGAATATACATTGTAAACAATCAGGCGGATATTGTTTATATGCATAAACGTTTTCTGGGTTGACCAGAGTACATCCTGTCGCACATAATACAAGTGTACTCACATAGAAATCGTCTTGAACTACCTGCGCTCAATACAGACCAATAGTTGCGAATAAATCATACAAAAACTGAAGCTGTTATAACACTTGTATTATTTAGGAACACTATACACGGAATTGAAAAGTAACTTGATTAAAAACATAACCGTATTCTTTACACACGTACTCTGGCAGTTATATTTTTGATTAAACTTGGATTATTCTTGTGTATAAACTTGTATTTTGAATTTATAATGAGAAAAATATCTCAGGCCAATATTTCTTACTGACATATTAGCAACTGCTTTGGAAGTCATATTCTTTCTGTTTTTAAGTGTGTATTAATGTTCATTTGAAACCGTGGGACCCATGGAAAACACCAAATTCAAGTAGCCTTATTTGTTTAAACAAAGTAATTTATTTATTACTGACTAATTTATGCAATAACAGGAATATTTTTTTAGATCACTTCCCCCCCCCCGACCCATGGAAAACACCAAATTCAAGTAGCCTTATTTGTTTAAACAAAATAATTTATTTGTTACTGACTAATTTATGCAATAACAGGAATATTTGTTTAGATCACTCCTGAACTATGGCGAATCATTCAGGTGCTATTTTTGGCAAAAGATCAAACGATCGAAATGCAAGATAAGGTGTGTACCCATTATAGTGTATTGGTTTAACGGTTACGGCTCTTTGTACGTGACCTGCTATTGACTTGAATTACAAGTCATAAAGACTCTACATTAAATCTAAAAGTACAATGAAATCTGTTTACGACACGTGTCCCCCCCCCCCTATTGGTTTAACGGTTACGGCTCTTTGTACGTGACCTGCTATTGACTTAAATTACAAGTCATAAAGACTCTACATTAAATCTGAGAGTACAATGAAATCTGTTTACGACACGTGTTTGAAAGCTGTGAATCCGTTGCCACTTTTTAAAATGTCGCAAGCTTTTTAAATCTCATCGGTCGAAAGCGCTTGTTTAATTATTAATTGCCAAAGTGGTTTTCGTGGGACCAATTGTTTTCATTAAATCTCGATGGATGCAAGACAAGTGCGATTTAGTTTTAAAACTAAGTGCCCATATATCCTGCGTTAAACAAAGGTAATTGATGTATGATGGGGAATTGTTTCTTTTAACAAAACTTACACGATTCGTCACGTACAGGCGCGTAATATAAGTGTGTTATCCACTTAGCGGTTAGACGATGTCACATATTTCTTTCCAGCTCTGTCGAGCAGGATCGAAAAGTAAATGTGGTATTAACTGCAGGTTAAATTCGCTCCAAATATTGCAGTCTTTGCCTCCCCTTGATCTCTTGCCGTGGGTTGTCGATTTATGTATCCATACTATTTTAGACATTGTTTTTATACAATCTAATGAATTGCTGTTGTACTTCTTGCTGTTTAGGCGCATCGGGTGGTTATAAAATCTCCGCGAAACGATTATGTTTTGCCTGGTACAAGAAAACCCCGGTTTAATACTTTAAAAATATATTAACCGCAGCCGAAAAATTTCAACGTTTTTCCTACTGCAAACAAATGAAATTATACTGCTCTCCCAAGAAACAAACTGACATTGAGACAAATTAAAATGCAGGTATAGCAGGTTGTTAGCAAATCTCGGGAACAGTTACCAATATAACGTACTCAACACACAAAGCTTTTTATTGTGATTTAGGTTTAACTTTCTATAAGCAGTGCTCTAAAACAACTAAGGTTATAAAAGACGATGGCTAATATGGGACCCATTATAAATTAATTTTGGCAGTGGTGGGATTCAGCCAGTTCGTACCAGTTCTATAGAACCGTCTCACGAAATTGTATGAGATCAGCGAACCCCCCCCCCCAGAAACAAACTGACATTGAGACAAATTAAAATGCAGGTATAGCAGGTTTTTAGCAAATCTCGGGAACAGTTACCAATATAACGTACTTAACACAAAAAGCTTTTTATTGTGATTTAGGTTTAACTTTCTATAAGCAGTGCTATAAAACAACTAAGGTTATAAAAGACGATGGCTAATATGGGACCCATTA
>QLIY01001887.1:0-26771 GCA_003260075.1 Phallusia mammillata
CTAGATTTGTTGCTTAAAGTCTCACAGTTCGTTACTAATATGGTTTGGTTATATTTATCGAATTTGATTTAAATCTATTTACAGAACTTTGAGTTTACTGATCGCTTTGACTGTGGCTGTGTCTCTGATCCTTTATTAGTTTGGTAAAAGTCAACTGTTAACTTCTAGTCTGTTGCTGTAAGTAAAGTAGTACATTTTTGCAGAAATCGGTTGTGCCTTTATGCTCGTCTTGCTGCTAAACCCTCGAGCGCCACCATCTGTCCGTATTGCCTTAATAAAAGAATTCGCTATTATGGCTCTTGGTGCCTTGGAGTTTTTAAGCAAAGGCGCGTTATAAACCGTTCTAGGAATTTAAGCGGTCGCCCCTGCTGTGCTATGTTGGTGCGTAGAGTCACGCCCCCTACCAATTAAAAGACTGTATGTTCATCTTAGGCGGAGTGATTCCCACCGCTGGTTTTGTCGCGGGGGGGGGGCTGAATTTGATTTAAATCGATTTACATAAATTTGAGTTTACTGCGACCCTTTGTTAGTTCGGTAAAAGTCAACTGTTAAATTCTAGTCTGTTGCTGTTAGTAAAGTAGTACATTTTTGCAGAAACCGCATGTGCCTTTATGCTCGTCTTGCTGCGTGCCTTTATGCTCGTCTTGGTGCCTTGGAGTTTTTAAGCAAAGGCGCGTAATGAACCGTTCTAGGAATTTAAGCGGTCGCCCCTGCTGTGCTGGATGGGTGCGTAGAGTCACGCCTCCTACCAATTAAAAGGCTGTATGTTCATCTTAGGCGGAGTGATTCCCACCGCTGGTTTTGTCGCCTGTCTCCTCATCAACTTCTCGGGCGGACTAATGTACATCTACGCCAAGTACGTGGAAAAGAAGCGATCCACCGAACACGAGAAAACTCACCATTCGAAAGTGACCTTTTTATGCGACATAACGAAGCGCGTTTGTGTGCACGGTTTAGTAACAGTATAGTGAAGCTATGCAGTGATCTTCGAATGTCGGGTTGGGCATGAACTTTTTCTGGCGTACATAGGCAATTTACTATTTACTCTGAAACACTGTGTAGTAGCAATCTGTTATTTTGGCAATGCTTCTGTGTCTTGTTAACAAGTTGACATAACTTTTGCTTATAACTGTTAACACATGATCAAAAACCAAAGGACATTTTAAAAGGGACCATTTTAAATGCGCTTTGTTAGTGTTGGGGGGGGGGTCATGAACTTTTTCTGACGTACATAGGCAATTTACTGTTTGCTCTGATACACTGCGTAGTAGCAATCTGTTATTTTGGCAATGCTTCTGTGTCTTGTTAATAAGTTGACATAACTTTTGCTTATAACTGTTAACACATGGTCCAAAAACAAAGGACATTTTAAAAGGGACCATTTTAAATGCGCTTTGTTAGTGTTACAAACGTTTGTTTAAAGACATCAAATAAATAGAATCCAAAAATCTTTTTCAGGCATTAATGTTTTTAGTTTGAGTCATTGTGGTTGGTCGAATGCGTTGTTTAAGCCTGTATGCAAATCACTTATCCTGCTAGTTTACTAAAGTGTGTCAAGTTTTTAAACGTTCTCTGAAATCGTTCTGTTTAGATTTTAGAACAAAACATTCCACAACATTGCATGGATTGCTCTGTTTGACAATACAGGTTTTTGTATGTCTAAGGATTTTTTTAGTGTTATTTTTAAATTATGGATGGCCCTTTTGATAAAATATTCTTACCAACTGATTTCGCCACATGGGTTTGCGCAAATAAATTTAAAGCCGAATCTGCACAGAAAACAAATAGGGATGAAAGAACTGCATATGTTTACGCTAAAAACTTACCAGCATGGTCAATTCTACACAAACTCTGTACACGGAGTGATAACAGTTGATATACTTGCACTGGTTTAACCTCTACCACTAACAGCAACACTTGTTAGATTTAATAATACATTCAAGTTTATAGAGCTCTTCTGGCGAATGTATTAATAATACCTGGTCTGCACTTTACAACGCAATAGTTGATAGGGGGGGGGGCTAAAACCATCACATAAATAGAATCCAAAAATCTTTTTCAGGCATTAATGATTTTAGTTTGGGTCATTGTGCTTGGTCGATGAGTTGTTTAATCCTGTATGCAAATCACTTATCCTGATAGTTTGCTGAAGTGTGTTAAGTTGTCAAACATTTCATGAAATAGAACTGCTGAGCTGCACTGATGAGACCTTATAAGTCGAAACAGTGTGCACTGTCTGCAGCTTATCACTTATTGGCTCTATGCTTTTACATTGAGAACTGTTGAGTTTTTAGAACGATGCATGCCATAACGCTGTATGTATTGCTCTGTTTGACACTACAGGTTTTTGTATGTTTAAGGATTGTTTCAGTCCTTCCGTAAATCAAAGCCGAATTTGCACAGAAAACAAATATGGATAAAATAACTCCATATATTTGCGCTTAAAACTTACCAGCAAAGTCAGTTCTACACAAACTCTTTTACACGGAGTCATAACAGTTTGTATTAGAGATGTACCGAATATTCGGTTTACCGGATTTATTCGGCCGAATCTGTCATTTTTGCAAAGATTTGGTTTCGGCCGAATAATTTGTTGCGATTCGTCCGAAACCGAATCTTTTACGAACACAAATTTAACGCGTTAAACATGTCTTTTCTGCTTAAGGTACCACGCAAATCCTTCAAAAGCCGTAACATAACGAAAATCGCGTCAATTTTTATCTTTTTCAACGCATTATCGGTTTCCCACTGTTAATTTCAATATAATAGCAACTCATTGGTATGTTGCCAATCATACTTGAGGCAATTTTAAAACCCACAGAAGTGGAATGAGAACGAAACAACTATTCTACACTAATTGCCAGGTAGATAAACATTTTGTCATGTCAAACGCGCAGCGTACGACTTTGCGTGACGTCATAAATGATTCGGTTGATTTGGCCGAAGGGGGGGGGGATATCTTTACCAACTGTTTTTCCTCATGAGTTTGGGCAAATAAATCAAAGCCGAATCTGCGCAGAAAACAAATATTGATAAACGAGCTGCATATATTTACGCTTAAAACATACCAGCAAGGTGAGTTCTACACCAACTCTGTTCACGGAATCATAACAATTTATATATTTGCACTGGTTTAACGTCTACCATTAACAGCAACAACACTGATTATTTGATAATATTCATACGCTTAATATAAGCTTGTCTGCATTTAAAACCATGAAGCAAACAAGCAGTTTATTTGATCCAATGTAATATGGATTGTTTGGCATATTATGACGTAACAGACCGATTGTTAAGTTTTAAATTTTTTACTTACAACGTTTGGTGAAAAACGTTTCAAAGTTCTTTCGTTTTGGACCTCAATGAAAGTTTAAATGCTAGGAGTAAAGATAATAATTTGGCTGACTGATAATTTCACTTTGTGGTCACCTTCATTGCTGTAAGCCGCACTTGCATTCCGTCCAATCCCGCGTTGATTGTAAGCCAAGAGCAGAGTAAAAAAAGAACATGAGAGACCTGTCATATTTTTATGCGACCCGCATGGGCATTATTACTTCGCAGAAGGTTACAGTACCATCAAGAGGTTGAAAATAAACAGTTGTTGTTGCGCTAGTGGGCGCACCAAAACTATCTGAAAATGTACACGTTGGTCGTAGCTTTTGTCAATTGTGACCTTTAGTAACCCAGCCGTTTGAAGTTGGCTTGTTGGAGCATGGTCACACACAGTGTTTTTTAAGGTGTTTTGGGGGACCGGGGGGGGGGCATTGTGACATTTAGTAACCCAGCCGTTTCCTTACATTTTGGCCGAAATAACGATTTGTCAATTGTGACCTTTTGTAACCCAGACGTTTGAGGTTGGCTTGCCAGTGACCTGCCAGACGCTGTTGTAGCATCACCTGGTCACATTAACATAAAACAAACTAGTTTGCCAGTGGGTGCAAGAAAGTTACAAAAGATGAAATAATGTTTTAGTTTGTCGTAGTGAGTGAAGGTCTCTTACATTAAAAGCCGTTTAAATTGCGACTGTACCCGATCATAATTACTTAATAGCCTGAATTTACCTTTGTTCAATACTAGTAGTAATGACAGGTAGGAGTTAAGTACGTTACGACATGATTTTGGCTCTGTATTAAAAAATGATAACAATAATAAATTGTTTTTGTTTGCTGCGAGGGGTTGGGGGGGGGGATACATGCCAGCGTTTTAAGTGCCTTGATTTATTCTTTGTTTTAGTGTGTCGTAGTGAGTAAGGTCTCTCACATTAAAAGCGATTTAAATTGCGACTGTTTTCAATTATAATCACTTCTTAAACAGTGTTAAATGAGCTTTGTTCAATACTAGTAATGATGACAGGTAGCAGGGGGGGGGGGATTACACTGGTTTCTACCATTAACAACAACACTCCATGTCTGCACATTATAACGCCATAGTTGACACTACACCGCCAGCAATAAACACGTACGCACCACTAGCCAACAATCTCCCTAACTGACTTTAAAACATGAAGCAAACAAACAGTTTATTTTATCTAATGGAATAATGATTGTTTGGCAAGTTATGACGCAACAGAACAATTGTTGAGATTACCAGTTAAAAATACGGTTGGTGAAAAACGTTTCAAAGTTTTTTTGTTTTAAACCTCAGTGAAAGTATAAATACTAGAAGTAAAGATAAAAATATGTATTTTTAGGTTGCTATTTCAAAACTACTGTTACTTTTTCTCAGCTTAGCATTTTTTTAAAGAACTTTTAAACAGGTTTAAATTGTGTCTAGGTTGACATTTGCACAAGTGCCTGTACAATTTTGGTTGTCCTCTTTTAAAATTAACTGACACAAAGATAAATTATTCAACACTTTACTTATCCTACCTGTGTGCATTATAAAGACAAATTTTAAACCTACACTATACTGACTTCGACCGGCTTACTGATTATTTCACTCAATGGTCAACTTTATTTTTTTCTTTGTTCATCTCACCTTTGCTGTAAGCCGCACTTGCATTCCGTCCCGCGTTGATTTTAAACAAACGGCAAACTAAAATATAACATGAGAGACCGGTCATATTTTAATGCGACATGCGCAAGCACAGAAACGTTGCAGAAGGTTACAGCACCACCAAGTGTTTGAAAATATTCTAATACTAATACTCTAGTGGGCGCACCCAAACCATCTAGGGATGTACAATTGTTAGCCACAACTAGGGCAGCAACTTGGCTGAATGGCCTGGCGCGTTTGATCCATATACAGACATAAAAAATTTGATCGGGATTCGTCCCCGGGAGTGTCCTGGGTGCGAACACCGTGAAAAAAAGAAGTTAAGTTTTGTCAATTGTGACCTTTAGTAACCCACACCTTTGAGATTGGTTTTTCAGACCTTGTTGTAGCATCACCTGGTCACACAAACATGAACTAAACTAATTTGCCAGTGGGTGCATGAAAAAAGTCACAAAAGATAAAAGAGTTTATTTGTAGTTCACCTAATAAAGAAGTCAAATGCATGCCAGCGTTTAAGTGCTTTTATTTATTGTTTGTTTTAGTGTGTTGTAGTGAGTGAAAGTCTCTTACATAAAACGCAGTTTAAATTGCGACTAGAAATAATGACAGGTAGCAGTTAAGTGTAATGCGACATGATTTTGACTCAAACTAACAAAAATAAGGAAAAGTTTTTGTTTGTAGCAAGGGTTTTTCCCAGGGGGATTTTTGTCTTAATTGTCTGGCGCGAGTGATAATTTAAAGCAGCTATTCTAAACTTGTTTTTGTCTCGCTTGTGTCTTCATTGCTTAGATCAGTGCTTCAACCTGTGAACTTTTATTTTGGACGATGCTAGTTGACAGTTATGTTTTAAGCATTAAATGTGGTTTGTTGGTTGTCTTTGAATGTCTCTATTTTGAATTTAGGTATTTTGAGTTCTTGGCAGGTTATTATGTTCCTCATAGTTTTGCAGTTAAAGTGTAGGATAATTTGTAGTTGAACAGAACTTGACTTACTAAAGTGCATGATCCAGGAGATAGCTTGCTGGTTGGTGCATTGTAAAGAATTCTAAAGTAATAATCTTATCATGACCTTGAGTACGATTCAACCATTTTTCAGCTCTTTGGCCCACATATTTTGTTTTTAGGTTTGCCAGTTCTTAAGTCGGAAATACAACACCTAATGTGCTGAAATTTTATACAGTTGTTTGGGGGGGGGGATGTTTGTTTCTAGCTCAACTGGCTTACCTAAAAAAATCAAAAATATGTGTTATAGATAGACACTTGATTCCTACAGAATTAATTGTTAGTTTTATGATTTCATTTTTTTAACTGAAGAGAGAAGAGTTGTTATTTAAACTAAATTCACTAACCAGAGGGGGGGGGGGGGGGGGGGGGGGGGGGGGGGGGGGGGGGGGGGGTGTCCATCATTTACTTCAGGGATGTTAATAAAACCAGATGTTAGGTTACCATCAAATCCATGACTTAAAAAATGTACAGGACCAGGTTGCCAAATTAGCATTTATTTTCAGTCGATTGGCATTGAAGAGCAGTTATGCAAGGTACATTAAATACCTCATCTAAGCCATCGGTATGTTAGTAAGTAAGTACATATCTTGCATTTTGTGGAAGGGAAATCATTTGACTGGGTCAGATTGTAAGTTGGATGCTTGCTGAAAAGTGGCTTTAAAAACCAGTTGTGCATCCTTGCCTAAATGAAGAATTATGTTTGTAGATAAACAGTGTTTTGCATTTTTGTAGCAGATATCATTTGACTGGACTATGTTAGCTTGCATACCAAAAGTGTGTAAACACTATTCATCTATATTGCATATTGCTTCACATATTGTTTTGAATTTAAATCAACTGTATCCAATTTTGTATGTCTTTTGTGGTTTATATTCTTGTATTTGGGGAAGCATAAGTTAATGTTTTTGACCTGCTGTAGTGCATGATGTCTATCATGCAACACTTGTCAAAATGATGGTTATGTTAATACGTCAGAGGAAATCAAATATGCTATGGACTTTAAAAGCAAACAATAACCCAATGTGGTTCTGTACTGACTGTAACAAATTTTGTGCGTGGGCAATGAACTAAAGTGTACATGGCACCTGAAGTCAAGTTATAAATCAGCTTACTGTACTTAAGATTAGTGCAAGCTGTTTAGTTATACTTTGTTTTGAAAGTCAGTGACATAGCAGCAGGGAAGCTCATAGACTAGGTATGAAAGTCTTAGGTTTTTCGAGTTTTATAATTTTGAAAGAGTGTTTGATTGGTGTTACAGGATGTGCCCATGTTTATGCTACTGTTCCCACAATCCAAGTTTTGCACTTGTGCCAAAATTTTTTGGTGGTGGAGATATTACTATTGAAATATATTAGTATATTTTGTATCTGTTCTTTTTTACTGAATGTTAATGGTGGGTAACACATACATACTAAGTTTGGGAGGAATTCGTTAAATCCATTGCCTACTTTTGCCGATTCTTTTTGAATCTAAAAATGGTCACACAATAATAATATCGTGCAGAAACAACTAGACTATTTGTGATTGTCTGTAATATTATTTTTAATTTTCTTGGAGAAAAACACGTTTCAAAGCAGACTTGAGAGTGCATCGATTACGTGTTCAGTCGCAACTTCATTGTATTTTTCGTGGTTGGTATTTTTATCCGTTTCAACCAGCCCCCCAAAGCAGTTATTAATCGGAGTCAGCGTTGCAATCCCTGCAAGACACAAATAGCTCGATTTAGCTCAAAACGGTACAATGTTAATAAGCGCCGCAAAGTTTAAATGGTGGACAGATGGTAAACACGTTGAAGCTACACTGTTACTACAAGCGGTTTGTGGCAGAGACTTACATTGGAGGGTGAGTAAAGTGTTCGGGAACTTGAGCTTTGCGCAAATGGAACTAGTGCAATTGTGGGTAAAAGTTGCTAGTAGAACTGTCCACTCGTAAATCATACTCAAACAATCGCCTTTTTAAACGAAAGTTTCAGACACTTTCGAGCAAAACATGTTTTTCCGCAAACCAGAAACAATGCTCGCACTTTCAGACTTTAACTGCTTACGTGCGTTGTTTGCTCTTTGTTTGCCAGTTGGGCGATAAATACAAGGTAAATATGGTTAGCCTTTACCCAGAATTCTGGCGCAAGCAATAAATTGCTGTGATGGTGTTTGCACTTTGTCGAAATGTTTTTGTTGCACCTGTAATAATTTGTTGGTGTTGGAGATATTTTTTGTGCCCCCTTTCTTCTTTACTGCATGTTTATAATGATGAACATACAGTTTTTAAGTTTAGGAGGAATTCATTTTTTTTTCAAAAATCCATTACCTTCTTTTGTCAATATTTGTTTCGAATCTAAAAATGATTACAGTTTAAATGATTAGTTTTTCTAGTTTTTTTAGAGAAAAACTGTTTCAAACCAGGCTTGTGAAACAAATAGCCTGATTAGGACTAAAATCTAATTTCTCAGGGAATTAGGAGTATTTGTTTTTCGTGTTTATTTCGTCAACTTTAACAGAATGTATTGATTAAAACCGTTTTCAAGCGTAAATCAAACGCAGGCGCCAATCATTTAGCAGTGTGCTGGCAAATAGCGTATGACGTCACAGATAAAAACAATGTTTATTACGTTGAAACAAATTGTGCCGTGTTACCAAAACAGGCAACCCATATTCGGGTCGCAACCTATAGTTTAGGAAACAAAAACACTGCCTCAGCTGACTCTGAAATGACACCTAGCGGACGATAGCGCGAATAGTTCACGACAGACCATTTGACAAACAAACGTGACAACGCAGATAGTTACGGGAACTTTGCGTATTTTTTTTCTGTTCAACGCTGGTTTGCTAAACGCGTTTGGTCCAGAAAAAGTGCTTCAAATTTGTTCAAATTTCGACAGATGTTATTTATTAATCCTAGTTTTAACCTCCTGAAGTTTGACCCCGAATGACCCAGCACCCTAAGGCCCCCAAGACGTATTTTTTTTAAACGGCTCTACTGACTAAAGTACATGAGCTAGGAGTTGTGTGATTTGTTGTTTGGTGCAATGTAAGGTATTCTAAAGAATTTGGTACCTTTAAAAGGGATTCACACCATTTCACCCCTTAAACCCCGAAATAATCGGTTTTAGTTTTCGGCCAGAAATTCAAGCCCTAATGTGCTAAAATTTAAAAAGATTGTTTAGAAAACCATTAAAGGTGGATCGGTTTATTGACTTGACGTGTTGCACTGCACCGCTTGATCGCTAGTTCTTCGTCACATTGGGGGGGGGGGGGGGGGGGGGGGGGGGGGGGGGGGGGGGGGGGGGGGGGGGGGGGGGGGGGGGGGGGGGGGGGGGGGGGGGGGGGGGCCGTGTGAGCTAAGATCGCTCTCTGCTTCTTTTAGCGGACTAGCGTATTTGCATTTAAATGATTAATTTTGGACGCTATTGTGTCTCTGGCAGAACAAACTATATCTAAGAAATGTTGACTGTTGAAAAATAAAACGGACATTTTAAGACCTTTAACTGTTTCCAAACAAAACCCTTTGCCGCGGTTTTAATTTCATTTGTATTTCACCTGTTTTAAATACACCAGTACTAACTTAAAACTACTAACATATGAATTAAGTTGAATAATGACCTCAAAATAACACCACGTACGTCTTGTTGTTGAGTTGTTCTGTCTGCAGCCGGTGTCTTGTGTCATAAAAAAACGAGAAATTGTATAATGTTTACTATTCCATACTTGTTCTTATTAGTTACATTTGCCGGGATTTCGCCAGTAGTATTTTTATCATCTGTCTGTGATGTGACCCAATTTCAATCGGCACAGTTCACGGGCAGGTTCGCGTATCGCAAAAATTGGTAATTTATTCCACCCCTCAAATTAAAAGTTGAGTTTAATTCGCCGGGTAAAGCAAGTCGTAGCAGCATAATTGACTTAAAATATTCACCAAGCCGGAAACAGCTGCGCAACGTTGGGACACTAAGCGCTTCAAAGTTGATGGTTCAAATGGTGGTGGATGGATGGTAAACGCGCTGGAGCTACACGGTTACTACAAGCGTTTTTTGGCAAGGACTAACTTTAGAGGGCGTGTCAAGCTTTCGGAAACTTGAGCTTTGCGCAAATGAAACGATTGCAATTGGGGGTGAACTTTTATTGACGAAAGTTTCAATATTTTCGAGCAAATTATGTTTTTTCCGGCTGGGGGGGGGGGGGGGGGGGGGGGGGGGGGGGGGGGGGGGGGGGGGGGGGGGGGGGGGGGGGGGGGGGGGGGGGTATGGCGCTCCGACTAATCATGTGTTTCAACAAGATAAATATGCTTAGTCGTAAATATGCTTAATTCTGGCGCAAGCAATAAATTGCTGTGTTCGTGTTTGCGTTCTGTCGAAATGTTTTTTGACCAATCAAAGTTCTTTTAGCTAACATTTTTCTCCACCATGAAGGATATATTGTTGTTTAAGTTATATGATCAGCAATGCACTTGCCACAGTTCCAGCCTTGTGTCAAAATTCTTGTTACTAACTTCACCTTTTTAACAAAATTGTAACAAAATTGTGAAAATGTATTTTTTATTTTTTTTATTGAACTCCGTAATCGGAATAGCTGTTTGTCCGTTATCTACGTGAGGGGTGTTCAATACGTTGCATGCATTTTTGGTTGATACCAGAACATTAAAAATAGACGTTAGCCACCATCCGTCTTATTACTTGACTAATGTACAGAACCAGGTTGCCAAATTGACGTTAATTTCCAAGTGGATGACATCAAAAAACGGTCATGCAAGGGGGGGGGGGGGGGGGGGGGGGGGGGGGGGGGGGGGGGGGGGGGGGGGGGGGGGGGGGGGGGGGGGGGGGGGTATGTGAATAAGTGTTTTTCATATTTGTAGTATAGTTAGCATTTGCTTCTATTGTATTTTAAAAATAAATAAATTATTTCTGAATTTTGTATGTCTCACCATTTTATTCTGTTGTGGCGCAAGCCGAACTGAAGTCAGACAAATATTTGTTGCAAAAAATGAAACATGCATTCTCTGCTTAACGCATGAAATTCCATTCTTTTAGGGGGCCACTACCGTAAATGTTGCAAGAAAGAGTAGAATTATTTGATTGCTATGATTTATTAGCAAAAATTTCATCTTCTGCATTCAAGGAAGTTTCCAAATGTAGTTTCTCTATTTACTTGCTTCAGTGTATAGCAGTTTATGACCTTTTGCTCAGAGAAACGATGTATGCTTTGCTGTTACCCAGAACTCTAATGCAAACAAAAACAGAGTATTATAACTATTGTCCGATTTCAGTTAAAATGAAAGTAAAAGCCGCAAGAAGGTTTCAAACTCGAATAGCTCTTTGAAGGAAAGCAGAGAGTTTTCCTTCTTTACTCTGGCCAGATCACTTTGATGCTTAATGCCAAGAGTTTCCACCAGTGGTTTGAACCGTTGGCCAGTTTTGTAACCTGTCAACAAAAAATCAACTTTACATGTTCTTTGTTCAATCGAGCATATAAGTTTAAAGACAACTAAAACAACATGCATAGAGAATTTATGCATGTTAATAGCTCTCTGCAACAAACTGGGTATCCCACCCATATTGTTGTGGTTGGTCCGCACTTGTTTGCCATACTTGCAGAATCTTTTGTATTGGCCTATAAACGCACAATAACTAACGTTAAATAAACAAAACGTAAACAGGTACACCAAAGAGTTGATCAAAGTTACAGTAAACAGAACAAAGTGGTAAGTGCAAAATGACACAAAAACACCAAAACATTACAATACATTAAGAAGGTCGGTAATCGGACCGCTATAGCCCAATCACAGGACGATGTCGTGTGGAACAGAGGAGACCTAATGTCGCAAGAAACAGCGAAACAGAGGGTCACTACGGAAACAAAAGAGGGGCACGCGGACTTTTACTCCGTACCCCACCCCACAAAAACAGGGTATTAAAAGTTATTGCCCGATTTCAGTTGAAGTGAAATTCGATAAATTTTGTTCCTCTGCATGACTTACATGACTATCCATGCATTTTGGAGTACTGTCAGTTTTATGCAGCTAATTTTATAATGTTGTAGTTTTACAAACTGCAAAACGTGTTCTAAAACAAATTTTTGAAGGTAGACATTCTAGTTAGAACATATTTTTTTTAATAATATGGACTGTTTTTGACCTGCTGTGGTTCATGTTGTTTGTCACGTAGCACTTTGTTGCGCAAGCAGAACTAAGGTCGTAAAAATACTTGTTACAACAAATCAAATACGCCTGAGTTCTTAAACAAACAATAAACCACTGAGCATGTGATTCAACTGCAATAAATTTGTGGGTGGGCAATGTACTAAAGTTTAGTCAAAGGTCACATGACACCTGAAGTCAAGCTGTATGTGAATCGGTTTGCTGTATTTACGTCGAGTGCAAAGTATGAGGTTGCACTTTGGTTCAGAAGTCACCGACGCAGCATGGAGGTGCAGAGTTTGAATGTGAAAGTCGTGTTGGTTTTTAAGTTTTGTGTTTTAACAGAAAATAGGGGGGGGGGGGAATTTGTGAGTGGGCAATGTACTAAACTTTAGTCAAAAGTTAACACTGCACCAGCAAAGAGTGCAAAATATGAGATTGTACTTTGGTTCAGAAGTCACCGACGCAGCATGGAGGTACAGAGTTTAGTTGTGAAAGTCGTGTTGGTTTTTAAGTTTTGTGTTTTAACAGAAAATAGACTGTTTGTCAGACTGGCGTTCCGCTCAATCTTTGCATCAAGTTAGAAATTAATTAGGGCTTTTTGGGCGTCATTGCATCGTAAACACGTGACAAAAACCTATTCTTTTACATCAGTAACTGTGAAACAAAAACAAGCAGGGTATTGGCGGCTGTTTGTGAAACGATGCGGCCGTCGTATCAAAAGGTTTGTGCATAAAGTAAATATATGAATTTTGGGCTTTCAAAACCTCCATTGAACAGATTAATGTTCCTGTCCACGCTGTTTGATGAGTGTCAGATAACGTGTTTCAAGTTGCCCCTACTAAAAGAAAGGGACGCCATTGATGGGTTTTGTTCACTGTATTGAAGTTGTGTCCGTTTTAGGGCAAGAAAGTCGCAATAAACCATTCAAACAGAATAACTATGCAAACCTTTAACCTTTCCTTCCAAAAACTTTCAGGGACTTGCCTTGACTTGAACCGCTAATGACTTGACTTGACTTGACTTGGGACTCAAACCCCTACTGACTTGAGTTGGGACTCAAACCCCTACTGACTTGAGTTGCTATTCGACTAATAGGACTCGATACCCAACCCTGTATCTAGGATACTAACAAATCCGTTTGAGACATCTTTCTTGAATGGTTTTATATTCCCCTCGCCGTGACCAGCTCCAGCGCGATCAGGCGAAATTCCAGCGTCCAGCTCGCGATAAATCCGGGCTGGCGAACTAACTTCCTTGTTCCGGGAGTCGACTGACGCTGACGTGCATGTAACAAGTGGTTTAGGCTGCTTTGCATATTCGTCTATGGTGAACTGGTCTTTTGAAGACAGCTCTGCATAACTAGCTAAATGCATCCACATCCAATAAATCGGACGGTTAAGGGTCATCGAACGTATTTGATAAAACCGAGTACGAAATAACATTTTCCACAACGCCGATCGTTGACAGACAGTGATACAGATCAGTTAATTTCTTAATCAAATAGAATACAAATAACATTTACAGCAATTAACAATAGATACGACAAAGGAAGCAACAGGAAAGAAACCGTTAAGCTGTATTGGATCTCCAAACTAAAACTAAATATTAACTATGATTAATATAAGCGCTAACGTTGTGCTTATACAGTAAAGGCGCTATGAACTATTCTGTCTTTCCTTTAACCTTTATGAGTCGTTGGGGTTTCCGCGTGATTTCGGTTGCCGCTTCCCCGCGAAATGACCGGGCGCTTGCCCGAACAGCTATATGGTCGCGTCCTAAACTCGGTTACATTTATTTTAGTCAGCTAACCGCCGGTGCAGGCAGGGGGGGGGGGGGGGGGGGGGGGGGGGGGGGGGGGGGGGGGGGGGGGGGGGGGGGCTGGAGGCGCTATATACATAAATCTTTGCTGACTTGCGCCGCGAAGTGAAATAAGAACTTTTTTTAATATACTAGATACTAAACACTTCCTCATTTTTCGGGCATCAGTAAATTTTCCCAGCGCCTCAATTTAAATTTAAACGTCATTGTTTGAGCCTTATTTAAACTGGCGCAGGTTAGCCTTTTCTTTAGCTTCTGCCTATCCAAACGTTAACCTAAAAATGACATTTTTCACCAAAATCGCGGTTTATATGCAAATATGTGAGGGGTTTTTCTGCCGATGTGGGCGGTTAAGCGGTCGCGATGTTTATTGTGAGACTTTTATCAGCACTTCCTCAACTATAAGTTGCCGCTTTGATTCATACATAAGTCTGTCCTACGTTCTAAATTATTCCATGGGACCGCTACAGATTTGTCCATTGCGACTATGTTTTTGAAATTACAAAATGTTTTGATTACACACTGTGACGATTATTACGGCAAAAACAACCGCGTCTATATAGCATGAAACGTGAAGTCGAAAGAGGTAAACCGATTAATACACAACGTGAGATCACTGTTTTATTTTGCAGTTTGAGTGCGCGCGCAAAAATACCCGTTTGGTAATATTTGTCTGACAATACGTTTTAAACACTTAAATTCATGCGCCTTTACAGCTGACGAGACTGGTATGTCAATACGTGTGCCTAATATGCAAGAAACTAACGACCCTGCTTAACGCATAAAATTCCATTGTGGTTGGGAACCACTGTCATAAACGTTTCAAGAAAGAGTGGAATCAATTGATTGCTAAGATTTCTGAGCAAAATTTGGTCTTCTGCATTCAAGGAAATTTCCAAATACTTGCTTTAGTTTACTGCAGTTTTTGACTTTTTTGCTCAGAGAAGCCATGTATGCTTTGTCGTTACCCAGAACTCTAGTGCAAACAAAAACAAGGTTTTAAGAGTTATTGCCCGATTTCAGTTGAATAGAAAGTCAATTAAGTTTTGTTCTTCTGTAACATGACTTGCATGACTATTCATGCATTTTGGTGGTCGACGTTTTAATACTAGTTGCACACTTGTACTATTCTTGCAAACCTGAAAATGTGTAATTGTTATTTTTTTCTATATGTCTTTAAGAGTTAGAGTACTTTTAGTTCTAAGCACCTGATTTTATTATGTTTTAGTCTTGCCAACGGCAAAACGTTTTTAAAACAAACAAACAGATTCTTGGTGGAAGACATTCTAGTTAGAACATATTTTTATAATAATATGAACTATTTTTGACCCGCTGTGGTTCATGTTGTTTGTCACGTAGCACTTTGTTGCCCAAGCAGAACTAATGTCATAAAAAACTCTTCCAGCAAACAATAAACCACTGAGCATGTGATTCAACTGCAATAAATTTGTGAGTGGGCAATGTACTAAACTTCAGTCAAAAGTTAACACTGCACCTGCAAAGAGTGCAAAATATGAGATTGTACTTTGGTTCAGAAGTCACCGAGGGGGGGGGGCGTTGTCGCAGTTAAGCTATATACATAAATCTTTGCTGACTTGCGCCGCAAAGTGGAATAGGAACTTTTTTAATATACAAAAACACTTCATCATTTTTCGGGCATTAGCAAATTTTCCCAGCGCTTCAATTCAAATTTAAACGTCATTTTTGATCATTTTTTTTATTTAAACTGGCGCAGGTTAGCCTTTTTCTTTAGATCCTGCCTATCCAAACGTTAACCTAAAAATGACATTTTTCACCAAAATCGCGGTTTATATGCAAATTTGTGAGAGTTTTTTTCACCGATGTGAGCGGTCAAGCGGTCGCGATGTTTATTGTGAGACGTTTTTTAGCACGTCCTCAACCAAGTTGCCGCTTTGATCCTACGTTCTAAATTATTCCATGGGACTTTTTTACACACTGTGACGATTATGCCGACAAAAAAGTCGAAAATAAAAATTGCAGTGCAATAATATGGCCGTACGCGTTTCTTGTAGTTAGCTCCAACCGCGTCTATAGCATGAAACGTGAAGTCGAGAGAGGTAAACCGATTAATACGCAATGCCAGGCCACTAATTCGTTTGGCAGTTTGTGTCCGCGCGCAAAAATACCCGTTTGTTAATATCTGTCTGACAATACGTGCCAAACACTTAAATTCATGTGCTTTTACAGCTGACGAGACTGGTATGTAAATACATGTGCCTAATATGCAAGAAACTAACGACCCTGCTTAACGCATAAAATTCCATTGTGGTTGGGAACCACTGTCATTAACGTTGCAAGAATGAAATTTCCAAATGTACTTTCCGAATTCACTTGCTTCAGTGTATGGCAGTTTTTGACCTTTTGTTCAGAGAAACGATGTTTGCTTTGTCGTTACCCAGAACTCTAATGCAAACAAAAACAGGGTTTTAATAGTTATTGCCCGATTTCAGTTAAAGTGAAAGTCAATAAAGTTTTGTTCCTCTGCAACATGATATACATGACTATCCATGCATTTTGGTGGTATGTTGATGTTTCAATACTAGTGGCACACTTGCAGTATTCTTCTAAACCTGAAAATGTGTAATATCTTGTTATTTTTTTCTGTGTCTTTACGAGTTGGAGTACTTTTAGTTCTAGGCACCTAATTTTCTTATGTTTTAGTCTTACCAACGGCAAAACGTTTTCAAAAACAAACAAACAGATTTTTAGTGGAAGACATTCTAGTTAGAACATATTTTTTAATAATATGAACTTCTTTTGACCTGCTGTGGTTCATGTTGTTCGTCACGTAGCACTTTGTTGCGCCAGCAGAACTAATGTCATAAAAATCTCGTAAAGCAAACAATAAGCCACTGAGCATGTGATTCAACTGCAATAAATTTGTGGGTGGGCAATGTACTAAAGTTCAGTCAAAAGTAACATGGCACCTGATGTCAAGCTGTATGTAAATCAGGTTTCTGTATTTAAGTTGAGTGCAAAATGCCAAGTTTTGTTTTGATTCAAAAGTCACCGACGCAGCATGGAGGTACACAAATTAGCTATTGCAGTTAAGTTTTTTGTGTTATAAGCAGATTGGTGTTGTGTGCCTTGAAAGACAATATAAAGAACAACGAGCTTAGGACACAAATACCCATATTAAGTTGGAAATAATTTTGATATAACTGTTTTTGTTACTTTCGGGATTTAGCCTGGAAATACAACTTTCTTATCAATGGTTTACGTGACTCAAATGATAAACGGGTGTAACTAATGTGGCTCTTCATGTCACTGGTGATGGCATAAGCTTTTGAGGAAACGTTTGAACGATAAAGCATGTCGCTTTATATATATATATTGACCTTTATATTTATCATTAATCCTCTTCAATTTTAACAAAGTCAATTTTAGGAAGTGTAAGTTTAACATATGTTACTACTTACTACTTTTTACCATGTAAAAGTTAATGTGCACATTCAATGCAGCTAGCTTTATAAAATGTAAAGTGATGTAAGTAATGTTAACATGTTGGGAGCCACTGGTTTACTAAATAGGATTGATCAAAATTGTCCTAAAAACCTAAACTGTGAAAATGATTCCCCTTCGCCAACCCGCGGCTTCGGAACCGCATGCGGCTCTTTGATCACTCTAATGCGGATTATTTTTGAAAATATCAATTGCTTTTTTACACACTGTGACGATTATGCCGACAGAAAAGTCGAAAATAAAAATTGCAGTGCAATAATATGGCCGTACCTGTTTCTGGGAGTTAGCTACCATCGCGTCTATATACCAGGAAACGTGAAGTCGAAAGAGGTAAACCGATTAATACACAACGGTGTACTCTGTCGTTTTGCAGTTTGTGTGCGCAAAAATACCAGTTTGTTAATATATGTCTGACATTACGTGTCAAACACAAGTCAAGTGTGCCTGATATGCAAGAAACTAACGTCCCTGCTTAACGCATAAAATTCCATTCTGTTCGGGAACCACTGCCATAAATGTTGTAAGGAAGGGTTGAATCAATTGATTGCTATGATTTCTGAGCAAAAATTTGGTCTTCTGCATTCAAGGAAGTTTTCAAATGCAGTTTCTGAGTTGACTTGCTTTAGTTTATGGCAGTTTTTGGCTTTTTGTTCTATTAATAGTTATTGCCCAATTTCAGTTGAAGTGAAAGTCATAAAATAAATTTTTGTTCCTCTGTAACATGACTTACATGACTATCAATGCATTTTGGTGGTCGATGTTTCAATATTAGTTGCGACTTGCAGTATTCTTGTAAACCTGGAAATGTGTAATAGTAATGTAATTTACTTGTTTTTTGCTATGTATCTTTGGGAGTTGGAGTACTGTGTTTGTTTTGTGCACCTAATTTTGACCATAAGGCAGGCTGTTGCGTAAACGGGTGTTTCGAAATAGTTGTGCAATCCATTGAAGTGCTGCATATCTTTGCTAGCGTTTAAATTAAAACAAACTAATAACTGATGTGAGTAAAAAAGGTACTGTTTTGCAATGATCGCAAGAAAAACGAGTAACAGTTTAAAAGCCAATGACTATTGTTGATCTCTCTCTTTTCCATCCTATGTTTTCCTTGAGATAAATGAGACTTAATGTGTGTTGCGTAATCAGAGTAAAAGACAAAAGTGATCTTTTGTAGATCATGTCGGCTCTATGCAGCAAGCGTTAAGAATCGTAACGATAATCTTACTCGCTACTGCAGACGACCGATACGAGCCACGAGAAGCAGAAGTATTAATAAGCTTTCAAGTAAAGCATAACACAGCACACGCGCACAATCGCCCCCGCACATTCTTGTTAGAACATAATTTTTGATAATATGAACTGTTTTTGACCTGCTGTGGTTCAAGTTGTTTGTCACGTAGCACCAAGGTGATAAAACAGTTCGTTAATATTTGTCTGATAATGCGTGTCAAACACTTAAATCAGTGGTTCCCAAACTTTTTTCTTTTAAGGCGCATTTTCGAAAAAAAAAAAAAAAAAGTTTAGCGAAAGGTCACATTGGACCTGATGTCAAGCTATATGTAAATCAGTTTTCTGTATTTACGTCGAGTGCAAAATATGAGGTTGTACTTTGGTTTAAAAGTCACCGACGCAGCATGGAGGTACGATCAGGTATGAAAGACTTGTAGGTTTTGAGGTTTGTGGTTTAAAAAAAATAGATTGGTGTTATATGTGACTGTTGAAAGACAATGAAAAGAGCATGCGGTTAATAAACCTTCTTTGTGTTGTTGTACAATCCCTGTTAAGAATTTGTTGCACTTATGCCAATTAGTGTGTGCGTAATTTCAATTCAAAAAACTCCGTCAACGCAAATTGGACTTCGTGTAAGCCAGGTGAAACATTGGTATATTAAAATCGGTTTATCAGTGTTGTTTATAGCCTACTTTTAAGAGTTTTTTTCAGAAAAGGTTAGTTTTCAAACTGGCTTAGGACACAAATAGCTCATCTCAAGTTTTTACACGTTTTTTACATTCGGAATTTAGCCTGAAAATTTTAAAAACACTTTTAATGTCCAGAATTTTAGCGCCTGTTGGTAGCATAATCTAGAGCAGGTTCAAAGTTATTTGCCTGGGAGACTACATAACTTACATATAAAACAACTGATCAGTTTAGATTGAAAGGATTCATTTTTTATTGTTGTTATCAGAGCTAGAATTGAGAGTATGTAAGTATGTAGTTTAGGAATTTTTTTATTTTTTAACCTGATTTGTCGAAAAAACTTTAGCAAAGCGTGCAGCAAAAACTTATCAGTTGCTTAGCAACGCCGCAGCTTGGGTTGGTTGTTAAGTGTCACGAATATTTATTTATTTAGGCTCAGTGACACCTTTCTTATCAATTGTTTATGTAACTCAAGTGATAATAAATGGGTGTAACTCATATGGCCCTTCATATCACTGATGATGACATGAGCATTTGACGAAACGTTTGAAAAACAAAGCATGTTGCTGTTTAGGTCGATTTTTGCAGTTGTTTTCAGTGTGCCGACCCTTGTGGGTAGACTATCAATAACACTCTACCTGACCCTTTGGCTAAAATCCAGAACCGGAGTTGAACCCCATATTTTGTTTTGGCGTTGGACCGAACCGGAACCAAATCAATAAAAAATGCAGTGTGTTTTATATTTTGTGATTTTTTTCAAAACAGCACACTAAAGAATGCACTTGGGTTTGTAAAGCACAGTGGCGGCCACCATAGATGTTTTGATTAGCTTGTAGCGGTATCGTACGAAATATCGTCAAATCTAAAAAAATAGGAACAATTTTGCTTTTAAACAAGCGTACTGACAAAATAACCACAAAACGTGGCTTAGAACTGCAACATGCTTAGGTTAGTGTTTTGTTTATGGCGTCAAACACACAATTATCCGCCAATGAAGCCTTTTTACATGGAGCGTTTAAGCGTATTCGATACGCTTATTCGATACGCATTTCTCTCGTTTTCGAAAAAAAAGGCAATGCGTATTAGACTTCTCCGATTCTCGATGCGCTCGGCACAGGTGGTTTGAATACGCTTAGGCGCCAATACGCTTAGGAGAACTCTTTCGTGAACAAGTAGGTCAACTTGAAACCATGTAATTTGTAATTTTTTAATTTGGTGCCGAAAATAACGGGGAAATTTGAGGTTAATGCAAACGTTCTATACACCAAGTTGCATATTAATTAAGTCTTTCGTCTAACTGGTGCAAAGTTATACAAATTAGTCGTTTTTATACATAACCCACAAGAGACTCTAATGAAACAAATTTAATAGATTTGTACAGTCATACAGGAATTTTTTAATGTGCTACATGGCCTAAAAAAGGTAACATAGTTTTACAATTTAGCAGTTAGCATATATTACTATTGGACAATAAAGTCAGAGTGATCTATACACTTTAAATGTTTCTTCCAACTGTTCCTGAGGGTTTAACAGTTCACAATAAACAAATTCATACAGTTGGTATGTCTAAGCTTGACGCAAACAGCTGTTGCTAACAAATTAATTTAATTTTTTAGGAAGAATAGACTAACAGTCTAAAAAGACTTTAAAATTAACAATTATCCGGCCTTATGTTTGTATATCACTTTACGGGGGGGGGGGAACCAGTTAACCACCATAGCGTTTTTGCGCAAAGCTGAAAACCTTGAATGCGTTCGGCAATATGTAATTTTACGCTTTAGCGAATCGAAATCGTGACGTCACACAATGCGCATCAACGATACGATTCGGTTCGCTCATGTAAAAAGGCCTATTTTGTGTGCAATGCGAATGTGTTGTAATAAATGATTATCTCAGGATATAAGGCAGCAACAACTGAGCGAAACATTTTGAACGTTGCTAAACCCAAAACAAAACCAAGTGAGCCCGAACCGAACCTGAACCCATATGACAAGCAGGTCGACTCCCTGCTTTTGTTAGAAGCTCTACCAAGAAGTTAAGAACTATATGTAACCTTTCATCCTGTCCAGTTTTCCCGTCTGTGCTGTATTTCGGTCTCTACCGTTTTTTAAACCTCGATTTTCGTATTTCCATCGTCCCGTATTTCTAACATGTCCAAAATTCCTATATTGCGGACTTCGAAAAAGAATGCCTGGTAAAACACAGAAGGCCTGACTACAACACAGAAAGCCTGACATGGGTGATTGTCGATTGGTTTAAGGTAGTGATTCCCAACCTTTCTGCGGATGTGCACCAATCTTAAGCGGTGTTTTATACGGAACGAAATAATGGTATTCGTTCTGGCATTGTTTATTTCGCTATTTTGTGTACAAAGGCATTTTTCGCTATTTCGTTTATAACGGTATTTTTCGTTATTTCAGTTTAACAAAACTTTTCTTTGCGATTATTACAGTAAAGAAACAAAGTTGCAACACAACAATCATTGACAGGTATTTACAACTTCACTTAACATTTGTCAGTTAATATCAAACACATGACATACATTGTTGGAGCTTTAATTTTTGTTATGGCGCAACGCCGCGAAATATTCAGTAATTTTTTGGGTTAAATGCGGTTGGGAACCAGTGGGTTAGGACCAGTCAGAAAAATAGTTTGTGAAACACTGCGGCGAAAGTCAGTCAGGACAGTCAGACGTTTAGTCCACCTGTTTGGCGGTTTGTTGACGGCGGCCGACGACAGAACAGAAGAGCGATTTTTTAACTTCGTAATCATAGTAGCTGTTTGTCCGTCATCTACATGTGGGGTGCCGGAACATAAAACCATATTATAGCCTGCCATACATCTTGCTTTACTTGATTATTGCACAGGATGAGTTTGCCAAATTGACCTTTATTTCTGATTGGATGGCTTCAAAAAACGGTGATGCAAGGTACATTAACACACCCTGTCTAAATAAATAATTATCAGTATGTTTGTAACTAAGAGTTGTTTTTTTGTGAAAGGTAGGTTGCTATAAAAGTTGTATTTTAAATCTAAACTAATTATTTTCCACTTTTGTATATCACACCATTTTATACTGTGTAAAGTTAACTGTGTTTTTAAATCTACGTTTGCTTTGTGTTTTTTGTTCCACTAAATGTTAATACATAATAACAAAATTGTTTCTGACCTTCTGCAGTCCAATTTTTTTGGATTTAGTTGTGGCAGCAGAACTAAGGTTATGTAAATATTTGTCACAACAAATGAAATATGCTTGAGCTGTATTTATTTAAGAAATCTGAATTTTAAACCTGTATCAGTTTTTGCAACTTGCGTTTAGCAAGTTACCTAATATAGTGAAAATGATCAAATTTTTTTTCGAGAAAGTTTGTTGCCAGACCTTATAACTTTCATCCATAAAGCAAAATACAGACAGTGTTGCAAAAAGGTTATCATTTTAACTAGTGTGTAATTAAAATTTGTTCTTTTTTCGGTACACTGAATGTATAAACTATGACCCCCTCCCCTCCTAAAGGAGACACATTTTGATTCTAATTTGTTTTTTTCCTTCCCATGAAATGTTTGATGGATTTGGATAAAACTTTCACAGATAGTTAGTATAGTCATGTACATGTGACATTTGATTTGATTCAAACGGTAGTTTTTCCTAAGCGTAATAAGCCTGATGATTTTAGAACCCTTAATGGTTGCTCTAAATGCCTGTAGTGGTGAAATTTGTAAACTTTGTCTAAAAATTTTGAAATTTAGACAGTTTGAAATATGCAGAAACAATAATAT
This sequence comes from Phallusia mammillata, assembly GCA_003260075.1. Taxonomy (NCBI): domain Eukaryota; kingdom Metazoa; phylum Chordata; class Ascidiacea; order Phlebobranchia; family Ascidiidae; genus Phallusia; species Phallusia mammillata. The sequence goes on from QLIY01001887.1 coordinate 23,124, forward strand.
TATGAAGGAGATAGGGACTCGATGAAATCACACATTATGGTTAAAGTCAAGGGTAATTAAAGTTTTAAAGTAAGATTGAATTTATTTTGCTTGCAGGAGTATAGGTAGTAAGGCTATTGAACTTATTTAAACCTGACTGTAACTACGTGTCAAGCAGTTTCCAACCAAACCAACATCTTTCCACTTCTTTCCATTAAGCTTTATACGAAACTAATTGGTTTCCTTTTTCGACAATGTCAAAAAAAGTGACAAAACAGCCTGAGGTACATAAGTGCAAAGTAAAAAAAATAATGAAATAATTAACCAGAACCAGTACAGTCTTGTATAGAACGTTGAAATCTTGATTATTTGTAGTTAAAACTGCTGGAAGAGCAATACTTGTTCATAATTCAATTAAGCTGTTCATTTATTTCTGGATGTACGTTGTGAATACATAGTCACACTTTTTTCAATGAATAGCAGAAAAATGTCTCTTTGTTTTGAATAGGGAAATATGATTCAGTGGCTGAATGGCTTGTATAACTAACTGTGGATTGGGGGGGGGGGAAAAAAAAGTGCAAAGTGAAAAAAAATAATGAAATAATTAACCAGAACGGGTACAGTGTTGTATAGAACGTTGAAATCTTGATTATTTGTAATTAAAACTGCTGGAAGAGCAATATTATACTTGTTCATAATTCAATTAAGCTGTTCATTTATTTCTGGATGTATGTTGTGTATACATAGTCACACTTTTTTTAATGAATAGCAAAAAATGCCTTTTTGTTTTAAAAAAGGAAATATGATTCAGTGGCTGAATGGCTTGTATAACTAACTGTGGATTGGGGGGGGGGGTACAAGCTGGTGAAGGTAAGGACTTTCGTTGGATATGTAATATTGCGCAAAGATGAAAATCGTGAGATATAAAAACAGGGTCATTTTGGCAAGTAACAATAGCAAACAATTAAACAGTATTAGATGTTAAACAACTACCATTTCTGCACTTGATTTATTTATTATACCCAGACCAAAGCGTCAGAAAGAAGCAGGAGATTGATATGAAAGATGCAAAAGTTGATAATGCTGGGGGGGGGGCTACAAGCTGGTGAAGGTAAGGACTTTCGTTGGATAAGTAATATTGCGCAAAGATAAAAATCGTGAGATATGAAAACAGGGTAAATTTGGCAAGTAACGATGGCAAACAATTAAACAGTATTAGATGTTAAACAACTACCATTTCTGAACTTGATTTATTTATTATACCCAGACCAAAGTCTTAGAAAGAAGCAGGAGATTGATATGAAAGATGCAAAAGTTGATAATGCTGTGGTTGGAGTTCAAGGGGATGTACATCAGACTTATAACTGTAAGCACATGTCTTATACATTAGGCGTAAAAAGCGAAATGCTTTATTATTTAAAGTTTGGGCAAATGCTCATGCCGTCATCATTGATGTTTTGCCGTCATCAGTGATATCAGTGATATCATCATTAAACTATCATTTTTATGAGACGATTGTTTCTGACCTTTTCATCAGTTTTATAAGTGACTCAATGGGTTATAAATAGGTGCAATTGATGTAACCCGTCATAACACTGAGGATGGCTTGAGCATTTGTCGAATTGTTTGAATAATAAAGCATGTCTCTTTTTACACTGTTTGGTCTATCGACTGTATGAACAGGACCATGTCTAGTATTTAAAAAGAATTACAAGTTGCTAATAATTGTGGCTATTTTATTTCCCTCTGTGTTTGTCCACAAAGTTTAAAAGATAATATTTGTGAATTTCAGCATTTTGCAGGGGATAAGTATAGAACTTTTTTACCATTTACCCCACCAGTTACCCAAAGCATTAAATAAAATATAACATCAAATAATATCAAAGAAAAGTTGCTGGCATTTGATATGATGTGAATAAAATTAATAGGGGGGGGGGTAGTTTGTGTAAAGGGTGTCCATCATTTTACGAAAAGCTTCAACCTAGCCTCGCACATGACTCCCAAGTGTTTCGCTAGCACAACATAAAACTTGTCAGCTGTTGTCATTATTGGTAAAACCCTCCAAATTTACACACTATATATTACTCTTTCTTTTCTAAAGCCCATCCATACCAATTTACACAAATTGGATAAGCCTTTAACAAATGATGATGTAGTAAACAACAAGTCTTGTGTTTATCTGAATTTGTAACCCTGTAGTTGCCATGTCAGCCACAACTGAGTAAAACATTTTTAAATTATTTTATTCTGTTTGCTAATGCTCGCTACGTATAGTTTTGAGGGTGTGCCACAATATTGGTGACTTTGAAGTGGCAAAATTATTTAGTACTAGAATAAAAAGTAAATGAATATAATGAAATAAATTTTATATTATACGAAGTTTGGGCCATTTGAATTTTGTGCTAATGTGGGATACTACTATTTCACACAGTTTAAATAAAAGCATTTTGGTTACTACCTTGACATGGCCCTCACAAAAAACATTACAATGTTTTAGTGAACTTATCTATTCTAATTAATGCAGAATTTTATTTGTTTAGATTACAATATCCCAGAAAAGCAAACCTCTACTAAGGAAACAAAAGGTAAACAGTATTTCTTTGTTTTTGCTATTCTGTTTCGGGCTCGAAAGCAGAACCTTTAAACCAGGGAGTCGAACCGGAACTGAACCCAAACCCGCGAACCGGTTTGAGCGGTTAATTTCATTAAACCCGAACCGAACCCGAACCGCTAATTATGATTTTCTAAAAACCCGAACTGGAGTTGAACCCCATATTTTGTTTTGGCGTTGGACCCGAACCGGAACCGAACCATTAAAGATGTCGTCAGTTTTATAGTTTGTGATTTTTTTCAAAACAGCGCACTGAAGAATACGAGCGTGTCAAAAATAACAGTGCACGGGCAAAATAATTTTGGAGCTTGACTAGGCCATGTAGATGTTGGGTAGAATTAAATTGAAACGAATAAAAATTTGAACCGGTTTAAAAACCGCAAACCGATTCGGACCGGATAATTTGCCCAAATCGGAACAAAACCCGAACCCGAAAATATACATTTTTAAAAACCCGAACCCTTAAAAACAAAACCAAGTGAATCCGAACCTATATGACAAGCGGTTCGACTCCCTGCTTGTATTTGACCCAATNAAAAACCCGAACCCTTAAAAACAAAACCAAGTGAATCCGAACCTATATGACAAGCGGTTCGACTCCCTGCTTGTATTTGACCCAATTTTTATCCAGTTGGGCGAATTTTGATCACCCAACACTTCTTCATATGACATTCCCATTCGTATTGTTTGACTCAATAGCCCCAGTATTTACCCTGCTAGCCCCCCCCAAAAGTGATACATTTTTGCATGTTGCAGGGCACCACAAACAAAAGTTCTGTGTAGTAATACATCATCATCATCATTTTATTTTCAGTTGCGTACGCGGTTATTGCATGGGGGGGGGGATAGTAAACAACAAGTCTTCTGTTTATCTGAATTTGTAACCCGGTAGTTGCCATGTCAGCCACAAACGAGTAAAACATTTTTACATTTTTTATGATGTTTGCTAATGCTCACTACATATAGTTTGGAGGGTGTGCCACAATATTGGTGACTTTAAAGTGGCAAAATTACTTTACATACCTTACTAGCCCCCTAAAATGAGTAAATTTTAGTTT
>QLIY01001888.1:0-13448 GCA_003260075.1 Phallusia mammillata
CCTGTGGTGTGAAAACATAATAAATGGAACCCACTGATCTGTGAAGGAGCGACGAGCCAAAGTAAAAACCAAACTCGCATTCCGCTTCGCTTTCAGGCCGCTCACTGACCTGCCTAGCTTGCCCCCTGCTGCGCAGGCGCCCTGTCCGACCTGTACTAACCCCCAGGCTTGGCGGTCCCAACAGTTCACCCCACACGACAGCAGCGGACGGCGCCGGGTGTCACGACCTCCGGGGCGCTTCGGCTCCACTTTTGTGACAAACCAGGCTTGCCGTGAACAAACCTGTTTGGGCCCGCAGCCGGATTTAGGCCACGCGCACACTCGACTAGGCGTCTCACACAGCTCAACGCCTCGCTCTGATGCCCCCCGTGGAGCACGCCGGCGCGGTGCGGGTCGCTAATTGCGCTGGCGTGCGACCTGAGCGTCGCACTGCACCACAGGGCACAAGCCGATGCCGAGCGACCTGGGGCCTCACTGGGGCAGGCCCGCGTTTAGGCGATTCAAGCACAAACTGCAAGTTTCACCCGCACCCGTCGGCGAGCCTTCCAAAACGTCGTTTCGCGTTAGTGCGGCCAGGCCATACAAATAGGCGTCGACGCCGCTTGCCCGGCAAACTTCATTTTGTTCTGTCAGTCAACCAGTCAGAAGCAACGACACTATGTCCGACTCAAAGAGCGCAGGAAAGAAGCAGGCCAGCAAAAAGGCAGTCGCGCCCAAGGCGCACCCCACCTACCAGGTGATGATCAACGCTGCCATTACGCAGCTAAAGGACAGGAGTGGCTCGTCGCGCCAGGCGATCGCCAAGTACATCAAGGCCAACTACAAGGTGGGTGACGGGGCCGACCACCACATCAGGCAGGCGCTGCGTCGTCTTTCCTCAAAGGGTCAGTTGTTAAACACCAGGGGTAGCAAGGGTGCGTCCGGCTCCTTCAAGCTCGTGAAACCGCAGGCCGGCGAGGGCAAGAAGAAGAAGCCCAAGGCAGCCGCAAAGAAGGCGGATAAGCCCAAGCAGGCCGCAGCCAAAAAGCCCGCCGCCAAGAAGGATGCAAAGAAGTCCCCCAAAAAGAAACCGGCGGCCAAACAAACGGCCACCAAGAAGGCGGCGGCAGGCAAGAAGTCGTCACCCAAGAAGGCGGTCAAGCAAGCGAAAAAGACCCCGGCGGCAAAGAAATCACCCAAGAAGACTGCTGTGAAGTCGAAAAAACCGGCGGCCAAGAAGCAGGCTAAAAAGCCTGCCGCCAAAAAGGCAACCAAGAAGTAGAGCGGAGCGGCGTAGAGATCCCCGCTCAACACAAACGGCTCTTTTCAGGGCCACCCACACTTTCGCAAAGAGAAAATGAAGTTTTCGCGCGCAAGCCGCACTAAGCCCTTTCAACTGTTCCGACCAGTTAACAAGCATTGTGCTCTAGTGCGCCGAATGCGGACATGTTGCACATACTTGCTTCGCTGATATTCGTTTTGGCACTATATAACTGGGAGGCGCGCAGAATGCGGCACAGTCGCTTTAGACTACGCAAGCAAGCAGCAACTACGCAAACATGTCAGGACGCGGAAAAGGTGGCAAAGGATTGGGAAAGGGAGGCGCGAAGAGGCACAGGAAGGTGCTGCGTGACAACATCCAGGGCATCACCAAGCCTGCGATCAGACGTCTTGCCCGTCGTGGTGGAGTCAAGCGAATTTCGGGTCTCATCTACGAGGAGACACGCGGCGTACTGAAGGTCTTTCTCGAGAACGTGATCCGCGACGCTGTCACTTACACCGAGCACGCCAAAAGGAAGACCGTCACGGCCTTGGACGTCGTCTATGCCTTGAAACGCCAGGGACGAACCCTGTACGGCTTCGGAGGCTAGGCACCTTCCAATCATCGGCAACGGCAGCAACAAAATCGGCCCTTTTCAGGGCCACTCATACTTATCGGGAGAGAATTTGTAAGGGCCGAGTGGCTCGGGCCTCGTGTTGATTAGCCGGCAACGAGCGGCGATAGATGTTATTTTTGCGCCAATAAAAAAATCCCTCGTTTCGCGGCCGCTTTGCCGATGCGGCGAGATCAAAGGTCTGATTGGTCGAGTTGAATTTTCGCAAACCAATAGGCGTGAGTCCACGAAGGTATATAACGCGGACCGAACACTGCCGGTTCATCAGTCTGACAGCAGCATCCGAAGCAGCAGCACCGTACTAAGAGCAAAAAGACAGAAGACAGCAGAATGGCACGTACCAAGCAAACAGCTCGCAAGTCGACCGGAGGCAAGGCGCCACGTAAGCAACTGGCCACCAAGGCCGCTCGCAAGAGCGCGCCGGCTACCGGGGGCGTGAAGAAGCCCCATCGGTACAGGCCAGGAACTGTGGCCCTCCGTGAGATTAGGCGTTACCAGAAGTCGACCGAACTTCTCATCCGCAAGCTGCCCTTCCAGAGGCTGGTGCGCGAGATCGCACAGGACTTCAAGACCGACCTGCGCTTCCAGAGCAGCGCCGTGATGGCTCTGCAGGAAGCCAGCGAAGCCTACCTGGTCGGCCTCTTTGAGGACACCAACTTGTGCGCGATCCACGCCAAGCGCGTCACCATCATGCCAAAGGACATCCAGCTCGCTCGGCGCATCCGCGGAGAGCGCGCGTAAATAGGGGCATCGGCGCAATCAACAACACAAACGGCTCTTTTCAGAGCCACCTAAATGCCAGTGAAAGAGATACTTGACCTGTATTTGTCCGCAGTAAGGTGGGCGAACGGTAATTTCGTTGCTCGCGTCGGGCAATAGGAGTAAAAAAACGAACAGACAGGGCCGCTGAAGCGCAAGCGGATATATGAAAGCAACCAGGGTGCGGGCACAGCACGTCAAACTCTTTTGCGAAAAATTCGGGTGGCTCTGAAAAGAGCCGTTTTTCGGTTTGCACCACGTACGAGACAGGGGCGACGATTTAGGCTTTCTTGGAGGTCTTCTTTGGCAGAAGGACGGCCTGGATATTGGGCAGGACGCCGCCCTGCGCAACGGTGACTCCGCTGAGCAGCTTGTTCAGCTCCTCGTCGTTGCGGATGGCCAACTGCAAGTGGCGCGGGATGATGCGGGTCTTCTTGTTGTCGCGGGCTGCGTTGCCGGCCAACTCGAGAACCTCGGCGCTAAGGTATTCAAGCACCGCGGCCAGATACACGGGCGCACCAGCTCCCACCCGGTCCGAGTAGTTGCCGTTGCGCAACAATCTGTGCACACGACCGACTGGGAACTGCAGCCCAGCGCGCGACGATCTGCTCTTTGGCTTTGCCTTGGACTTACCGCCACCTTTTCCACGTCCTGACATACTTCTGGTTGTTGCTGGACTATGTTACTGACACACAACAAATCGACTGAATGCCCGCGAGTAACGGATCTTCGCTCTTATAGCTCATGCCCTTGTCGAAATTCTCTCGCATTTCCGTCACGTGCGAATGAAATTCGACCACAGTCGCTCCTACAGTTATTGTTTCCTTCATGCTCTTGAGGAGCGTCGCCTCTTAAGAGATTTGACGCTTTATTTGCATGCAAATGTTTATAAAACCGAGCGGTGGCGGGAAATGCGTTTAGTTCGTTATTTTGACCTTCAGTACCAGCAGTGATCGTAGGCTAAACTGAGGCAGCACAGCATGGCAGCCAGCAAAGGAACTAAGAAGGCAGTGAAGAAGGCCGCGCCGGCCGACAAGACCAAAAAGCGCCGAAAGCGCAGACGCGAGACCTTCAGCATCTACATTTACAAGGTTCTGAAGCAGGTACACCCAGACACCGGCATCTCAAGCAAAGCGATGAACATCATGAACTCGTTCGTCAACGACGTGTTCGAGCGCATTGCTGGCGAAGCTTCCCGCCTGTCGCTCTACAACAAGCGACGGACTATTAGCAGCCGCGAGATCCAGACCTCAGTCCGTCTGCTCCTGCCCGGCGAATTGGCCAAGCACGCAGTGTCCGAAGGCACCAAGGCCGTTACCAAGTACACCAGCTCCAAGTAAGCACCAAAGCAAGCGCCGCGGGGGGCTTCATCACCCGAGCGAGGTCATCGCCGCCCTTGCCCCAAAAAACGGCTCTTTTCAGAGCCACCCGATCGTTCAAAGAGAGAATTGCAACGGCCGAAAGGCGGCCTGGTTAAAGTCATTTGCCGATTTCTTGCTGTTGTAGTTTTTCCTCGTTTTGGTCCCAGCCAATTCACCACGAAACACCGAAAAATGTATTTGCCCACACTAAAGCGCCACTAGCCTACTGACTGGCCCGCGGGAAAGCGCCCTTTGCGTGTTTTTTTTTCTCTGCCGACGTTTAGGCCAATGATTCGTCTGCTTTTCCGCGCCCGCCAAAAATAACAAATAAATACACCAATAAATGCTCCACAGCAGCCAGAGAAATACCAAAATCACAAGCAAAACTAGAGCGCTGCCAGCTTGTGCTACTCGAAAAACTCGAAAAGTTCCACCCGCCGATCTACGATCCTTCCACCACCGGACCGCAACTGAAAAACAACCCGACGGGAAAGGCCCCGGACCGCGAAGGATTTTGCAACAAATTCATTAATACTTACATAATTAACTGGCGCTAATGCTAATCAATTTGTAAAAGTCACACAATTTTTTGCTCGCCGCAAAGCCGAGATGCAGGCTCTCAAACATTCACTCATAACGTAAACTGTTTCTAGTCTTGTGTGTTGGTAATCCCCTGTGGTGTGAAAACATAATAAATGGAACCCACTGATCTGTGAAGGAGCGACGAGCCAAAGTAAAAACCAAACTCGCATTCCGCTTCGCTTTCAGGCCGCTCACTGACCTGCCTAGCTTGCCCCCTGCTGCGCAGGCGCCCTGTCCGACCTGTACTAACCCCCAGGCTTGGCGGTCCCAACAGTTCACCCCACACGACAGCAGCGGACGGCGCCGGGTGTCACGACCTCCGGGGCGCTTCGGCTCCACTTTTGTGACAAACCAGGCTTGCCGTGAACAAACCTGTTTGGGCCCGCAGCCGGATTTAGGCCACGCGCACACTCGACTAGGCGTCTCACACAGCTCAACGCCTCGCTCTGATGCCCCCCGTGGAGCACGCCGGCGCGGTGCGGGTCGCTAATTGCGCTGGCGTGCGACCTGAGCGTCGCACTGCACCACAGGGCACAAGCCGATGCCGAGCGACCTGGGGCCTCACTGGGGCAGGCCCGCGTTTAGGCGATTCAAGCACAAACTGCAAGTTTCACCCGCACCCGTCGGCGAGCCTTCCAAAACGTCGTTTCGCGTTAGTGCGGCCAGGCCATACAAATAGGCGTCGACGCCGCTTGCCCGGCAAACTTCATTTTGTTCTGTCAGTCAACCAGTCAGAAGCAACGACACTATGTCCGACTCAAAGAGCGCAGGAAAGAAGCAGGCCAGCAAAAAGGCAGTCGCGCCCAAGGCGCACCCCACCTACCAGGTGATGATCAACGCTGCCATTACGCAGCTAAAGGACAGGAGTGGCTCGTCGCGCCAGGCGATCGCCAAGTACATCAAGGCCAACTACAAGGTGGGTGACGGGGCCGACCACCACATCAGGCAGGCGCTGCGTCGTCTTTCCTCAAAGGGTCAGTTGTTAAACACCAGGGGTAGCAAGGGTGCGTCCGGCTCCTTCAAGCTCGTGAAACCGCAGGCCGGCGAGGGCAAGAAGAAGAAGCCCAAGGCAGCCGCAAAGAAGGCGGATAAGCCCAAGCAGGCCGCAGCCAAAAAGCCCGCCGCCAAGAAGGATGCAAAGAAGTCCCCCAAAAAGAAACCGGCGGCCAAACAAACGGCCACCAAGAAGGCGGCGGCAGGCAAGAAGTCGTCACCCAAGAAGGCGGTCAAGCAAGCGAAAAAGACCCCGGCGGCAAAGAAATCACCCAAGAAGACTGCTGTGAAGTCGAAAAAACCGGCGGCCAAGAAGCAGGCTAAAAAGCCTGCCGCCAAAAAGGCAACCAAGAAGTAGAGCGGAGCGGCGTAGAGATCCCCGCTCAACACAAACGGCTCTTTTCAGGGCCACCCACACTTTCGCAAAGAGAAAATGAAGTTTTCGCGCGCAAGCCGCACTAAGCCCTTTCAACTGTTCCGACCAGTTAACAAGCATTGTGCTCTAGTGCGCCGAATGCGGACATGTTGCACATACTTGCTTCGCTGATATTCGTTTTGGCACTATATAACTGGGAGGCGCGCAGAATGCGGCACAGTCGCTTTAGACTACGCAAGCAAGCAGCAACTACGCAAACATGTCAGGACGCGGAAAAGGTGGCAAAGGATTGGGAAAGGGAGGCGCGAAGAGGCACAGGAAGGTGCTGCGTGACAACATCCAGGGCATCACCAAGCCTGCGATCAGACGTCTTGCCCGTCGTGGTGGAGTCAAGCGAATTTCGGGTCTCATCTACGAGGAGACACGCGGCGTACTGAAGGTCTTTCTCGAGAACGTGATCCGCGACGCTGTCACTTACACCGAGCACGCCAAAAGGAAGACCGTCACGGCCTTGGACGTCGTCTATGCCTTGAAACGCCAGGGACGAACCCTGTACGGCTTCGGAGGCTAGGCACCTTCCAATCATCGGCAACGGCAGCAACAAAATCGGCCCTTTTCAGGGCCACTCATACTTATCGGGAGAGAATTTGTAAGGGCCGAGTGGCTCGGGCCTCGTGTTGATTAGCCGGCAACGAGCGGCGATAGATGTTATTTTTGCGCCAATAAAAAAATCCCTCGTTTCGCGGCCGCTTTGCCGATGCGGCGAGATCAAAGGTCTGATTGGTCGAGTTGAATTTTCGCAAACCAATAGGCGTGAGTCCACGAAGGTATATAACGCGGACCGAACACTGCCGGTTCATCAGTCTGACAGCAGCATCCGAAGCAGCAGCACCGTACTAAGAGCAAAAAGACAGAAGACAGCAGAATGGCACGTACCAAGCAAACAGCTCGCAAGTCGACCGGAGGCAAGGCGCCACGTAAGCAACTGGCCACCAAGGCCGCTCGCAAGAGCGCGCCGGCTACCGGGGGCGTGAAGAAGCCCCATCGGTACAGGCCAGGAACTGTGGCCCTCCGTGAGATTAGGCGTTACCAGAAGTCGACCGAACTTCTCATCCGCAAGCTGCCCTTCCAGAGGCTGGTGCGCGAGATCGCACAGGACTTCAAGACCGACCTGCGCTTCCAGAGCAGCGCCGTGATGGCTCTGCAGGAAGCCAGCGAAGCCTACCTGGTCGGCCTCTTTGAGGACACCAACTTGTGCGCGATCCACGCCAAGCGCGTCACCATCATGCCAAAGGACATCCAGCTCGCTCGGCGCATCCGCGGAGAGCGCGCGTAAATAGGGGCATCGGCGCAATCAACAACACAAACGGCTCTTTTCAGAGCCACCTAAATGCCAGTGAAAGAGATACTTGACTTGTATTTGTCCGCAGTAAGGTGGGCGAACGGTAATTTCGTTGCTCGCGTCGGGCAATAGGAGTAAAAAAACGAACAGACAGGGCCGCTGAAGCGCAAGCGGATATATGAAAGCAACCAGGGTGCGGGCACAGCACGTCAAACTCTTTTGCGAAAAATTCGGGTGGCTCTGAAAAGAGCCGTTTTTCGGTTTGCACCACGTACGAGACAGGGGCGACGATTTAGGCTTTCTTGGAGGTCTTCTTTGGCAGAAGGACGGCTTGTATATTGGGCAGGACGCCGCCCTGGGCAACGGTGACACCGCTGAGCAGCTTGTTCAGCTCCTCGTCGTTGCGGATGGCCAACTGCAAGTGGCGCGGGATGATGCGGGTCTTCTTGTTGTCGCGGGCTGCGTTGCCGGCCAATTCCAGCACCTCGGCGCTTAGGTATTCGAGCACTGCGGCCAGATAGACGGGCGCGCCAGCTCCCACGCGGTCCGAGTAGTTACCGTTGCGCAAAAGCCTGTGCACACGACCGACTGGAAACTGCAGGCCAGCGCGCGACGATCTGCTTTTGGGCTTTGCCTTGGATTTGCCGCCACCTTTACCACGTCCTGACATAGTGCTGGTAGTTTGTTGACTGTTTTTGACTGAGTAACTGACAAACGTCGGTCAAATGCCTGCAAAATGCGTCTGTTCGCTTTTATAGCTCGTGCCTTTGTCGAAATTCTCTCGCATTTCCGTCACGTGCGAATAAAACTCGACCACCGTCGCTCGTACAGCTATTGTTTCCTTGTTGCTCTCAGAGGCGCCGCGTCTGAGGAGGTTTGATGTTTCATTTACATACGAGTGTTTATAAAATCGGGCGGTGGCGGGAAAAGCGTCCAGTTCGTTATTTTAACGTTGAGTTTCAGCACAGCTCGCCGTCGGACAAGACAAACCTAAGGCAAGACAGCATGGCAGCCAGCAAAGGAACTAAAAAAGCCGTGAAGAAGGCCGCACCGGCCGACAAGACCAAGAAGCGCCGAAAGCGCAGACACGAGACCTTCAGCATCTACATTTACAAGGTTCTGAAGCAAGTGCACCCGGACACCGGTATCTCAAGCAAAGCGATGGGCATCATGAACTCGTTCGTCAACGACGTGTTCGAGCGCATTGCCGCCGAGGCCTCACGACTGTCGCTCTACAACAAACGATCGACCATCAGCAGCCGCGAGATCCAGACCTCAGTCCGTCTGCTCCTGCCCGGCGAATTGGCCAAGCACGCAGTGTCCGAAGGCACCAAAGCCGTGACCAAATACACCAGCTCCAAGTAAGCGCGGCGCGGGGCTTGATCGAAAACGGCTCTTTTCAGAGCCACCTCAGTACTTAAAAAGGGAATTGCGACGGCCGAAACGGCTGTTTTGGACCGTGCTACAGTTTTGGCGAATGTCAAGTTGCTAAAAACCGCTTTGCTGCTGCTGGTGTGTTGGCCTTTTGTCCCAAAAGCATCGAACAATTTCGGTACCCATAGTTCATAAAATTTCGATTGGTGCAGAGTTTTATTTTTAGCCTGACCGAAAAATTAAAGGATGACGCCAAATTTATGTAAAAATCGTTGAAATGTCTGGAATTGGGGATATTATATCGAATGTACCCTATTTCTTTTTCTTGTGCAATTCATGGGCGTCGCGAAATGCGAAGGGGCGGGGATAAACTCTTTTGCGAATAAAGAAGGTGGCTCTGAAAAGAGCCGTTTTTGCTTCGCGCCACGTACTTGGCCGGGCGCCGATTTAGGCTTTCTTGGAGGTCTTCTTTGGCAGAAGGACGGCCTGGATATTGGGTAGGACGCCGCCCTGCGCAACGGTGACTCCGCTGAGCAGCTTGTTCAGCTCCTCGTCGTTGCGGATGGCCAACTGCAAGTGGCGCGGGATGATGCGGGTCTTCTTGTTGTCGCGGGCTGCGTTGCCGGCCAACTCGAGAACCTCGGCGCTAAGGTATTCAAGCACCGCGGCCAGATACACGGGCGCACCAGCTCCCACCCGGTCCGAGTAGTTGCCGTTGCGCAACAATCTGTGCACACGACCGACTGGGAACTGCAGCCCAGCGCGCGACGATCTGCTCTTTGGCTTTGCCTTGGACTTACCGCCACCTTTTCCACGTCCTGACATACTTCTGGTTGTTGCTGGACTATGTTACTGACACACAACAAATCGACTGAATGCCCGCGAGTAACGGATCTTCGCTCTTATAGCTCATGCCCTTGTCGAAATTCTCTCGCATTTCCGTCACGTGCGAATGAAATTCGACCACAGTCGCTCCTACAGTTATTGTTTCCTTCATGCTCTTGAGGAGCGTCGCCTCTTAAGAGATTTGACGCTTTATTTGCATGCAAATGTTTATAAAACCGAGCGGTGGCGGGAAATGCGTTTAGTTCGTTATTTTGACCTTCAGTACCAGCAGTGATCGTAGGCTAAACTGAGGCAGCACAGCATGGCAGCCAGCAAAGGAACTAAGAAGGCAGTGAAGAAGGCCGCGCCGGCCGACAAGACCAAAAAGCGCCGAAAGCGCAGACGCGAGACCTTCAGCATCTACATTTACAAGGTTCTGAAGCAGGTACACCCAGACACCGGCATCTCAAGCAAAGCGATGAACATCATGAACTCGTTCGTCAACGACGTGTTCGAGCGCATTGCTGGCGAAGCTTCCCGCCTGTCGCTCTACAACAAGCGACGGACTATTAGCAGCCGCGAGATCCAGACCTCAGTCCGTCTGCTCCTGCCCGGCGAATTGGCCAAGCACGCAGTGTCCGAAGGCACCAAGGCCGTTACCAAGTACACCAGCTCCAAGTAAGCACCAAAGCAAGCGCCGCGGGGGGCTTCATCACCCGAGCGAGGTCATTGCCGCCCTTGCCCCAAAAAACGGCTCTTTTCAGAGCCACCCGATCGTTCAAAGAGAGAATTGCAACGGCCGAAAGGCGGCCTGGTTAAAGTCATTTGCCGATTTCTTGCCGTTGTAGTTTTTCCTCGTTTTGGTCCCAGCCAATTCACCACGAAACACCGAAAAATGTATTTGCCCACACTAAAGCGCCACTAGCCTACTGACTGGCCCGCGGGAAAGCGCCCTTTGCGTGTTTTTTTTTCTCTGCCGACGTTTAGGCCAATGATTCGTCTGCTTTTCCGCGCCCGCCAAAAATAACAAATAAATACACCAATAAATGCTCCACAGCAGCCAGAGAAATACCAAAATCACAAGCAAAACTAGAGCGCTGCCAGCTTGTGCTACTCGAAAAACTCGAAAAGTTCCACCCGCCGATCTACGATCCTTCCACCACCGGACCGCAACTGAAAAACAACCCGACGGGAAAGGCCCCGGACCGCGAAGGATTTTGCAACAAATTCATTAATACTTACATAATTAACTGGCGCTAAAGCTAATCAATTTGTAAAAGTCACACAATTTTTTGCTCGCCGCAAAGCCGAGATGCAGGCTCTCAAACATTCACTCATAACGTAAACTGTTTCTAGTCTTGTGTGTTGGTAATCCCCTGTGGTGTGAAAACATAATAAATGGAACCCACTGATCTGTGAAGGAGCGACGAGCCAAAGTAAAAACCAAACTCGCATTCCGCTTCGCTTTCAGGCCGCTCACTGACCTGCCTAGCTTGCCCCCTGCTGCGCAGGCGCCCTGTCCGACCTGTACTAACCCCCAGGCTTGGCGGTCCCAACAGTTCACCCCACACGACAGCAGCGGACGGCGCCGGGTGTCACGACCTCCGGGGCGCTTCGGCTCCACTTTTGTGACAAACCAGGCTTGCCGTGAACAAACCTGTTTGGGCCCGCAGCCGGATTTAGGCCACGCGCACACTCGACTAGGCGTCTCACACAGCTCAACGCCTCGCTCTGATGCCCCCCGTGGAGCACGCCGGCGCGGTGCGGGTCGCTAATTGCGCTGGCGTGCGACCTGAGCGTCGCACTGCACCACAGGGCACAAGCCGATGCCGAGCGACCTGGGGCCTCACTGGGGCAGGCCCGCGTTTAGGCGATTCAAGCACAAACTGCAAGTTTCACCCGCACCCGTCGGCGAGCCTTCCAAAACGTCGTTTCGCGTTAGTGCGGCCAGGCCATACAAATAGGCGTCGACGCCGCTTGCCCGGCAAACTTCATTTTGTTCTGTCAGTCAACCAGTCAGAAGCAACGACACTATGTCCGACTCAAAGAGCGCAGGAAAGAAGCAGGCCAGCAAAAAGGCAGTCGCGCCCAAGGCGCACCCCACCTACCAGGTGATGATCAACGCTGCCATTACGCAGCTAAAGGACAGGAGTGGCTCGTCGCGCCAGGCGATCGCCAAGTACATCAAGGCCAACTACAAGGTGGGTGACGGGGCCGACCACCACATCAGGCAGGCGCTGCGTCGTCTTTCCTCAAAGGGTCAGTTGTTAAACACCAGGGGTAGCAAGGGTGCGTCCGGCTCCTTCAAGCTCGTGAAACCGCAGGCCGGCGAGGGCAAGAAGAAGAAGCCCAAGGCAGCCGCAAAGAAGGCGGATAAGCCCAAGCAGGCCGCAGCCAAAAAGCCCGCCGCCAAGAAGGATGCAAAGAAGTCCCCCAAAAAGAAACCGGCGGCCAAACAAACGGCCACCAAGAAGGCGGCGGCAGGCAAGAAGTCGTCACCCAAGAAGGCGGTCAAGCAAGCGAAAAAGACCCCGGCGGCAAAGAAATCACCCAAGAAGACTGCTGTGAAGTCGAAAAAACCGGCGGCCAAGAAGCAGGCTAAAAAGCCTGCCGCCAAAAAGGCAACCAAGAAGTAGAGCGGAGCGGCGTAGAGATCCCCGCTCAACACAAACGGCTCTTTTCAGGGCCACCCACACTTTCGCAAAGAGAAAATGAAGTTTTCGCGCGCAAGCCGCACTAAGCCCTTTCAACTGTTCCGACCAGTTAACAAGCATTGTGCTCTAGTGCGCCGAATGCGGACATGTTGCACATACTTGCTTCGCTGATATTCGTTTTGGCACTATATAACTGGGAGGCGCGCAGAATGCGGCACAGTCGCTTTAGACTACGCAAGCAAGCAGCAACTACGCAAACATGTCAGGACGCGGAAAAGGTGGCAAAGGATTGGGAAAGGGAGGCGCGAAGAGGCACAGGAAGGTGCTGCGTGACAACATCCAGGGCATCACCAAGCCTGCGATCAGACGTCTTGCCCGTCGTGGTGGAGTCAAGCGAATTTCGGGTCTCATCTACGAGGAGACACGCGGCGTACTGAAGGTCTTTCTCGAGAACGTGATCCGCGACGCTGTCACTTACACCGAGCACGCCAAAAGGAAGACCGTCACGGCCTTGGACGTCGTCTATGCCTTGAAACGCCAGGGACGAACCCTGTACGGCTTCGGAGGCTAGGCACCTTCCAATCATCGGCAACGGCAGCAACAAAATCGGCCCTTTTCAGGGCCACTCATACTTATCGGGAGAGAATTTGTAAGGGCCGAGTGGCTCGGGCCTCGTGTTGATTAGCCGGCAACGAGCGGCGATAGATGTTATTTTTGCGCCAATAAAAAAATCCCTCGTTTCGCGGCCGCTTTGCCGATGCGGCGAGATCAAAGGTCTGATTGGTCGAGTTGAATTTTCGCAAACCAATAGGCGTGAGTCCACGAAGGTATATAACGCGGACCGAACACTGCCGGTTCATCAGTCTGACAGCAGCATCCGAAGCAGCAGCACCGTACTAAGAGCAAAAAGACAGAAGACAGCAGAATGGCACGTACCAAGCAAACAGCTCGCAAGTCGACCGGAGGCAAGGCGCCACGTAAGCAACTGGCCACCAAGGCCGCTCGCAAGAGCGCGCCGGCTACCGGGGGCGTGAAGAAGCCCCATCGGTACAGGCCAGGAACTGTGGCCCTCCGTGAGATTAGGCGTTACCAGAAGTCGACCGAACTTCTCATCCGCAAGCTGCCCTTCCAGAGGCTGGTGCGCGAGATCGCACAGGACTTCAAGACCGACCTGCGCTTCCAGAGCAGCGCCGTGATGGCTCTGCAGGAAGCCAGCGAAGCCTACCTGGTCGGCCTCTTTGAGGACACCAACTTGTGCGCGATCCACGCCAAGCGCGTCACCATCATGCCAAAGGACATCCAGCTCGC
>QLIY01001888.1:16579-26762 GCA_003260075.1 Phallusia mammillata
GCAACGGTGACACCGCTGAGCAGCTTGTTCAGCTCCTCGTCGTTGCGGATGGCCAACTGCAAGTGGCGCGGGATGATGCGGGTCTTCTTGTTGTCGCGGGCTGCGTTGCCGGCCAATTCCAGCACCTCGGCGCTTAGGTATTCGAGCACTGCGGCCAGATAGACGGGCGCGCCAGCTCCCACGCGGTCCGAGTAGTTACCGTTGCGCAAAAGCCTGTGCACACGACCGACTGGAAACTGCAGGCCAGCGCGCGACGATCTGCTTTTGGGCTTTGCCTTGGATTTGCCGCCACCTTTACCACGTCCTGACATAGTGCTGGTAGTTTGTTGACTGTTTTTGACTGAGTAACTGACAAACGTCGGTCAAATGCCTGCAAAATGCGTCTGTTCGCTTTTATAGCTCGTGCCTTTGTCGAAATTCTCTCGCATTTCCGTCACGTGCGAATAAAACTCGACCACCGTCGCTCGTACAGCTATTGTTTCCTTGTTGCTCTCAGAGGCGCCGCGTCTGAGGAGGTTTGATGTTTCATTTACATACGAGTGTTTATAAAATCGGGCGGTGGCGGGAAAAGCGTCCAGTTCGTTATTTTAACGTTGAGTTTCAGCACAGCTCGCCGTCGGACAAGACAAACCTAAGGCAAGACAGCATGGCAGCCAGCAAAGGAACTAAAAAAGCCGTGAAGAAGGCCGCACCGGCCGACAAGACCAAGAAGCGCCGAAAGCGCAGACACGAGACCTTCAGCATCTACATTTACAAGGTTCTGAAGCAAGTGCACCCGGACACCGGTATCTCAAGCAAAGCGATGGGCATCATGAACTCGTTCGTCAACGACGTGTTCGAGCGCATTGCCGCCGAGGCCTCACGACTGTCGCTCTACAACAAACGATCGACCATCAGCAGCCGCGAGATCCAGACCTCAGTCCGTCTGCTCCTGCCCGGCGAATTGGCCAAGCACGCAGTGTCCGAAGGCACCAAAGCCGTGACCAAATACACCAGCTCCAAGTAAGCGCGGCGCGGGGCTTGATCGAAAACGGCTCTTTTCAGAGCCACCTCAGTACTTAAAAAGGGAATTGCGACGGCCGAAACGGCTGTTTTGGACCGTGCTACAGTTTTGGCGAATGTCAAGTTGCTAAAAACCGCTTTGCTGCTGCTGGTGTGTTGGCCTTTTGTCCCAAAAGCATCGAACAATTTCGGTACCCATAGTTCATAAAATTTCGATTGGTGCAGAGTTTTATTTTTAGCCTGACCGAAAAATTAAAGGATGACGCCAAATTTATGTAAAAATCGTTGAAATGTCTGGAATTGGGGATATTATATCGAATGTACCCTATTTCTTTTTCTTGTGCAATTCATGGGCGTCGCGAAATGCGAAGGGGCGGGGATAAACTCTTTTGCGAATAAAGAAGGTGGCTCTGAAAAGAGCCGTTTTTGCTTCGCGCCACGTACTTGGCCGGGCGCCGATTTAGGCTTTCTTGGAGGTCTTCTTTGGCAGAAGGACGGCCTGGATATTGGGTAGGACGCCGCCCTGCGCAACGGTGACTCCGCTGAGCAGCTTGTTCAGCTCCTCGTCGTTGCGGATGGCCAACTGCAAGTGGCGCGGGATGATGCGGGTCTTCTTGTTGTCGCGGGCTGCGTTGCCGGCCAATTCCAGCACCTCGGCGCTTAGGTATTCGAGCACTGCGGCCAGATAGACGGGCGCGCCAGCTCCCACGCGGTCCGAGTAGTTACCGTTGCGCAAAAGCCTGTGCACACGACCGACTGGAAACTGCAGGCCAGCGCGCGACGATCTGCTTTTGGGCTTTGCCTTGGATTTGCCGCCACCTTTACCACGTCCTGACATAGTGCTGGTAGTTTGTTGACTGTTTTTGACTGAGTAACTGACAAACGTCGGTCAAATGCCTGCAAAATGCGTCTGTTCGCTTTTATAGCTCGTGCCTTTGTCGAAATTCTCTCGCATTTCCGTCACGTGCGAATAAAACTCGACCACCGTCGCTCGTACAGCTATTGTTTCCTTGTTGCTCTCAGAGGCGCCGCGTCTGAGGAGGTTTGATGTTTCATTTACATACGAGTGTTTATAAAATCGGGCGGTGGCGGGAAAAGCGTCCAGTTCGTTATTTTAACGTTGAGTTTCAGCACAGCTCGCCGTCGGACAAGACAAACCTAAGGCAAGACAGCATGGCAGCCAGCAAAGGAACTAAAAAAGCCGTGAAGAAGGCCGCACCGGCCGACAAGACCAAGAAGCGCCGAAAGCGCAGACACGAGACCTTCAGCATCTACATTTACAAGGTTCTGAAGCAAGTGCACCCGGACACCGGTATCTCAAGCAAAGCGATGGGCATCATGAACTCGTTCGTCAACGACGTGTTCGAGCGCATTGCCGCCGAGGCCTCACGACTGTCGCTCTACAACAAACGATCGACCATCAGCAGCCGCGAGATCCAGACCTCAGTCCGTCTGCTCCTGCCCGGCGAATTGGCCAAGCACGCAGTGTCCGAAGGCACCAAAGCCGTGACCAAATACACCAGCTCCAAGTAAGCGCGGCGCGGGGCTTGATCGAAAACGGCTCTTTTCAGAGCCACCTCAGTACTTAAAAAGGGAATTGCGACGGCCGAAACGGCTGTTTTGGACCGTGCTACAGTTTTGGCGAATGTCAAGTTGCTAAAAACCGCTTTGCTGCTGCTGGTGTGTTGGCCTTTTGTCCCAAAAGCATCGAACAATTTCGGTACCCATAGTTCATAAAATTTCGATTGGTGCAGAGTTTTATTTTTAGCCTGACCGAAAAATTAAAGGATGACGCCAAATTTATGTAAAAATCGTTGAAATGTCTGGAATTGGGGATATTATATCGAATGTACCCTATTTCTTTTTCTTGTGCAATTCATGGGCGTCGCGAAATGCGAAGGGGCGGGGATAAACTCTTTTGCGAATAAAGAAGGTGGCTCTGAAAAGAGCCGTTTTTGCTTCGCGCCACGTACTTGGCCGGGCGCCGATTTAGGCTTTCTTGGAGGTCTTCTTTGGCAGAAGGACGGCCTGGATATTGGGTAGGACGCCGCCCTGCGCAACGGTGACTCCGCTGAGCAGCTTGTTCAGCTCCTCGTCGTTGCGGATGGCCAACTGCAAGTGGCGCGGGATGATGCGGGTCTTCTTGTTGTCGCGGGCTGCGTTGCCGGCCAATTCCAGCACCTCGGCGCTTAGGTATTCGAGCACTGCGGCCAGATAGACGGGCGCGCCAGCTCCCACGCGGTCCGAGTAGTTACCGTTGCGCAAAAGCCTGTGCACACGACCGACTGGAAACTGCAGGCCAGCGCGCGACGATCTGCTTTTGGGCTTTGCCTTGGATTTGCCGCCACCTTTACCACGTCCTGACATAGTGCTGGTAGTTTGTTGACTGTTTTTGACTGAGTAACTGACAAACGTCGGTCAAATGCCTGCAAAATGCGTCTGTTCGCTTTTATAGCTCGTGCCTTTGTCGAAATTCTCTCGCATTTCCGTCACGTGCGAATAAAACTCGACCACCGTCGCTCGTACAGCTATTGTTTCCTTGTTGCTCTCAGAGGCGCCGCGTCTGAGGAGGTTTGATGTTTCATTTACATACGAGTGTTTATAAAATCGGGCGGTGGCGGGAAAAGCGTCCAGTTCGTTATTTTAACGTTGAGTTTCAGCACAGCTCGCCGTCGGACAAGACAAACCTAAGGCAAGACAGCATGGCAGCCAGCAAAGGAACTAAAAAAGCCGTGAAGAAGGCCGCACCGGCCGACAAGACCAAGAAGCGCCGAAAGCGCAGACACGAGACCTTCAGCATCTACATTTACAAGGTTCTGAAGCAAGTGCACCCGGACACCGGTATCTCAAGCAAAGCGATGGGCATCATGAACTCGTTCGTCAACGACGTGTTCGAGCGCATTGCCGCCGAGGCCTCACGACTGTCGCTCTACAACAAACGATCGACCATCAGCAGCCGCGAGATCCAGACCTCAGTCCGTCTGCTCCTGCCCGGCGAATTGGCCAAGCACGCAGTGTCCGAAGGCACCAAAGCCGTGACCAAATACACCAGCTCCAAGTAAGCGCGGCGCGGGGCTTGATCGAAAACGGCTCTTTTCAGAGCCACCTCAGTACTTAAAAAGGGAATTGCGACGGCCGAAACGGCTGTTTTGGACCGTGCTACAGTTTTGGCGAATGTCAAGTTGCTAAAAACCGCTTTGCTGCTGCTGGTGTGTTGGCCTTTTGTCCCAAAAGCATCGAACAATTTCGGTACCCATAGTTCATAAAATTTCGATTGGTGCAGAGTTTTATTTTTAGCCTGACCGAAAAATTAAAGGATGACGCCAAATTTATGTAAAAATCGTTGAAATGTCTGGAATTGGGGATATTATATCGAATGTACCCTATTTCTTTTTCTTGTGCAATTCATGGGCGTCGCGAAATGCGAAGGGGCGGGGATAAACTCTTTTGCGAATAAAGAAGGTGGCTCTGAAAAGAGCCGTTTTTGCTTCGCGCCACGTACTTGGCCGGGCGCCGATTTAGGCTTTCTTGGAGGTCTTCTTTGGCAGAAGGACGGCCTGGATATTGGGTAGGACGCCGCCCTGCGCAACGGTGACTCCGCTGAGCAGCTTGTTCAGCTCCTCGTCGTTGCGGATGGCCAACTGCAAGTGGCGCGGGATAATGCGGGTCTTCTTGTTGTCGCGGGCTGCGTTGCCGGCCAACTCGAGAACCTCGGCGCTAAGGTATTCAAGCACCGCGGCCAGATACACGGGCGCACCAGCTCCCACCCGGTCCGAGTAGTTGCCGTTGCGCAACAATCTGTGCACACGACCGACTGGGAACTGCAGCCCAGCGCGCGACGATCTGCTCTTTGGCTTTGCCTTGGACTTACCGCCACCTTTTCCACGTCCTGACATACTTCTGGTTGTTGCTGGACTATGTTACTGACACACAACAAATCGACTGAATGCCCGCGAGTAACGGATCTTCGCTCTTATAGCTCATGCCCTTGTCGAAATTCTCTCGCATTTCCGTCACGTGCGAATGAAATTCGACCACAGTCGCTCCTACAGTTATTGTTTCCTTCATGCTCTTGAGGAGCGTCGCCTCTTAAGAGATTTGACGCTTTATTTGCATGCAAATGTTTATAAAACCGAGCGGTGGCGGGAAATGCGTTTAGTTCGTTATTTTGACCTTCAGTACCAGCAGTGATCGTAGGCTAAACTGAGGCAGCACAGCATGGCAGCCAGCAAAGGAACTAAGAAGGCAGTGAAGAAGGCCGCGCCGGCCGACAAGACCAAAAAGCGCCGAAAGCGCAGACGCGAGACCTTCAGCATCTACATTTACAAGGTTCTGAAGCAGGTACACCCAGACACCGGCATCTCAAGCAAAGCGATGAACATCATGAACTCGTTCGTCAACGACGTGTTCGAGCGCATTGCTGGCGAAGCTTCCCGCCTGTCGCTCTACAACAAGCGACGGACTATTAGCAGCCGCGAGATCCAGACCTCAGTCCGTCTGCTCCTGCCCGGCGAATTGGCCAAGCACGCAGTGTCCGAAGGCACCAAGGCCGTTACCAAGTACACCAGCTCCAAGTAAGCACCAAAGCAAGCGCCGCGGGGGGCTTCATCACCCGAGCGAGGTCATCGCCGCCCTTGCCCCAAAAAACGGCTCTTTTCAGAGCCACCCGATCGTTCAAAGAGAGAATTGCAACGGCCGAAAGGCGGCCTGGTTAAAGTCATTTGCCGATTTCTTGCTGTTGTAGTTTTTCCTCGTTTTGGTCCCAGCCAATTCACCACGAAACACCGAAAAATGTATTTGCCCACACTAAAGCGCCACTAGCCTACTGACTGGCCCGCGGGAAAGCGCCCTTTGCGTGTTTTTTTTTCTCTGCCGACGTTTAGGCCAATGATTCGTCTGCTTTTCCGCGCCCGCCAAAAATAACAAATAAATACACCAATAAATGCTCCACAGCAGCCAGAGAAATACCAAAATCACAAGCAAAACTAGAGCGCTGCCAGCTTGTGCTACTCGAAAAACTCGAAAAGTTCCACCCGCCGATCTACGATCCTTCCACCACCGGACCGCAACTGAAAAACAACCCGACGGGAAAGGCCCCGGACCGCGAAGGATTTTGCAACAAATTCATTAATACTTACATAATTAACTGGCGCTAATGCTAATCAATTTGTAAAAGTCACACAATTTTTTGCTCGCCGCAAAGCCGAGATGCAGGCTCTCAAACATTCACTCATAACGTAAACTGTTTCTAGTCTTGTGTGTTGGTAATCCCCTGTGGTGTGAAAACATAATAAATGGAACCCACTGATCTGTGAAGGAGCGACGAGCCAAAGTAAAAACCAAACTCGCATTCCGCTTCGCTTTCAGGCCGCTCACTGACCTGCCTAGCTTGCCCCCTGCTGCGCAGGCGCCCTGTCCGACCTGTACTAACCCCCAGGCTTGGCGGTCCCAACAGTTCACCCCACACGACAGCAGCGGACGGCGCCGGGTGTCACGACCTCCGGGGCGCTTCGGCTCCACTTTTGTGACAAACCAGGCTTGCCGTGAACAAACCTGTTTGGGCCCGCAGCCGGATTTAGGCCACGCGCACACTCGACTAGGCGTCTCACACAGCTCAACGCCTCGCTCTGATGCCCCCCGTGGAGCACGCCGGCGCGGTGCGGGTCGCTAATTGCGCTGGCGTGCGACCTGAGCGTCGCACTGCACCACAGGGCACAAGCCGATGCCGAGCGACCTGGGGCCTCACTGGGGCAGGCCCGCGTTTAGGCGATTCAAGCACAAACTGCAAGTTTCACCCGCACCCGTCGGCGAGCCTTCCAAAACGTCGTTTCGCGTTAGTGCGGCCAGGCCATACAAATAGGCGTCGACGCCGCTTGCCCGGCAAACTTCATTTTGTTCTGTCAGTCAACCAGTCAGAAGCAACGACACTATGTCCGACTCAAAGAGCGCAGGAAAGAAGCAGGCCAGCAAAAAGGCAGTCGCGCCCAAGGCGCACCCCACCTACCAGGTGATGATCAACGCTGCCATTACGCAGCTAAAGGACAGGAGTGGCTCGTCGCGCCAGGCGATCGCCAAGTACATCAAGGCCAACTACAAGGTGGGTGACGGGGCCGACCACCACATCAGGCAGGCGCTGCGTCGTCTTTCCTCAAAGGGTCAGTTGTTAAACACCAGGGGTAGCAAGGGTGCGTCCGGCTCCTTCAAGCTCGTGAAACCGCAGGCCGGCGAGGGCAAGAAGAAGAAGCCCAAGGCAGCCGCAAAGAAGGCGGATAAGCCCAAGCAGGCCGCAGCCAAAAAGCCCGCCGCCAAGAAGGATGCAAAGAAGTCCCCCAAAAAGAAACCGGCGGCCAAACAAACGGCCACCAAGAAGGCGGCGGCAGGCAAGAAGTCGTCACCCAAGAAGGCGGTCAAGCAAGCGAAAAAGACCCCGGCGGCAAAGAAATCACCCAAGAAGACTGCTGTGAAGTCGAAAAAACCGGCGGCCAAGAAGCAGGCTAAAAAGCCTGCCGCCAAAAAGGCAACCAAGAAGTAGAGCGGAGCGGCGTAGAGATCCCCGCTCAACACAAACGGCTCTTTTCAGGGCCACCCACACTTTCGCAAAGAGAAAATGAAGTTTTCGCGCGCAAGCCGCACTAAGCCCTTTCAACTGTTCCGACCAGTTAACAAGCATTGTGCTCTAGTGCGCCGAATGCGGACATGTTGCACATACTTGCTTCGCTGATATTCGTTTTGGCACTATATAACTGGGAGGCGCGCAGAATGCGGCACAGTCGCTTTAGACTACGCAAGCAAGCAGCAACTACGCAAACATGTCAGGACGCGGAAAAGGTGGCAAAGGATTGGGAAAGGGAGGCGCGAAGAGGCACAGGAAGGTGCTGCGTGACAACATCCAGGGCATCACCAAGCCTGCGATCAGACGTCTTGCCCGTCGTGGTGGAGTCAAGCGAATTTCGGGTCTCATCTACGAGGAGACACGCGGCGTACTGAAGGTCTTTCTCGAGAACGTGATCCGCGACGCTGTCACTTACACCGAGCACGCCAAAAGGAAGACCGTCACGGCCTTGGACGTCGTCTATGCCTTGAAACGCCAGGGACGAACCCTGTACGGCTTCGGAGGCTAGGCACCTTCCAATCATCGGCAACGGCAGCAACAAAATCGGCCCTTTTCAGGGCCACTCATACTTATCGGGAGAGAATTTGTAAGGGCCGAGTGGCTCGGGCCTCGTGTTGATTAGCCGGCAACGAGCGGCGATAGATGTTATTTTTGCGCCAATAAAAAAATCCCTCGTTTCGCGGCCGCTTTGCCGATGCGGCGAGATCAAAGGTCTGATTGGTCGAGTTGAATTTTCGCAAACCAATAGGCGTGAGTCCACGAAGGTATATAACGCGGACCGAACACTGCCGGTTCATCAGTCTGACAGCAGCATCCGAAGCAGCAGCACCGTACTAAGAGCAAAAAGACAGAAGACAGCAGAATGGCACGTACCAAGCAAACAGCTCGCAAGTCGACCGGAGGCAAGGCGCCACGTAAGCAACTGGCCACCAAGGCCGCTCGCAAGAGCGCGCCGGCTACCGGGGGCGTGAAGAAGCCCCATCGGTACAGGCCAGGAACTGTGGCCCTCCGTGAGATTAGGCGTTACCAGAAGTCGACCGAACTTCTCATCCGCAAGCTGCCCTTCCAGAGGCTGGTGCGCGAGATCGCACAGGACTTCAAGACCGACCTGCGCTTCCAGAGCAGCGCCGTGATGGCTCTGCAGGAAGCCAGCGAAGCCTACCTGGTCGGCCTCTTTGAGGACACCAACTTGTGCGCGATCCACGCCAAGCGCGTCACCATCATGCCAAAGGACATCCAGCTCGCTCGGCGCATCCGCGGAGAGCGCGCGTAAATAGGGGCATCGGCGCAATCAACAACACAAACGGCTCTTTTCAGAGCCACCTAAATGCCAGTGAAAGAGATACTTGACCTGTATTTGTCCGCAGTAAGGTGGGCGAACGGTAATTTCGTTGCTCGCGTCGGGCAATAGGAGTAAAAAAACGAACAGACAGGGCCGCTGAAGCGCAAGCGGATATATGAAAGCAACCAGGGTGCGGGCACAGCACGTCAAACTCTTTTGCGAAAAATTCGGGTGGCTCTGAAAAGAGCCGTTTTTCGGTTTGCACCACGTACGAGACAGGGGCGACGATTTAGGCTTTCTTGGAGGTCTTCTTTGGCAGAAGGACGGCTTGTATATTGGGCAGGACGCCGCCCTGGGCAACGGTGACACCGCTGAGCAGCTTGTTCAGCTCCTCGTCGTTGCGGATGGCCAACTGCAAGTGGCGCGGGATGATGCGGGTCTTCTTGTTGTCGCGGGCTGCGTTGCCGGCCAACTCGAGAACCTCGGCGCTAAGGTATTCAAGCACCGCGGCCAGATACACGGGCGCACCAGCTCCCACCCGGTCCGAGTAGTTGCCGTTGCGCAACAATCTGTGCACACGACCGACTGGGAACTGCAGCCCAGCGCGCGACGATCTGCTCTTTGGCTTTGCCTTGGACTTACCGCCACCTTTTCCACGTCCTGACATACTTCTGGTTGTTGCTGGACTATGTTACTGACACACAACAAATCGACTGAATGCCCGCGAGTAACGGATCTTCGCTCTTATAGCTCATGCCCTTGTCGAAATTCTCTCGCATTTCCGTCACGTGCGAATGAAATTCGACCACAGTCGCTCCTACAGTTATTGTTTCCTTCATGCTCTTGAGGAGCGTCGCCTCTTAAGAGATTTGACGCTTTATTTGCATGCAAATGTTTATAAAACCGAGCGGTGGCGGGAAATGCGTTTAGTTCGTTATTTTGACCTTCAGTACCAGCAGTGATCGTAGGCTAAACTGAGGCAGCACAGCATGGCAGCCAGCAAAGGAACTAAGAAGGCAGTGAAGAAGGCCGCGCCGGCCGACAAGACCAAAAAGCGCCGAAAGCGCAGACGCGAGACCTTCAGCATCTACATTTACAAGGTTCTGAAGCAGGTACACCCAGACACCGGCATCTCAAGCAAAGCGATGAACATCATGAACTCGTTCGTCAACGACGTGTTCGAGCGCATTGCTGGCGAAGCTTCCCGCCTGTCGCTCTACAACAAGCGACGGACTATTAGCAGCCGCGAGATCCAGACCTCAGTCCGTCTGCTCCTGCCCGGCGAA
>QLIY01001889.1:3421-15637 GCA_003260075.1 Phallusia mammillata
TTACTACATTGCTATATGACCAGTAAAAATCCATTTTACAATTTCAAGTCATAATGTAGTTTGGAATGTTTAAATTAAACTGTTAAAATTGATTTTATGCAGATTCTGTATATAAATCTGATTCTCAGTTTACTGGTAAAGCTCTTGTTAGGAAATAAATAAGACCATAAATTAGAGGTGCGCAACATGCTGCAAATGGGCCGCAATCCGGCCCGTCAAGCAACTAAGTGTGGTCCTTACAAACACACAGGTTCAGAGCAAAAAAGGCAATTCCTCTGGGAATTCAGCAAATTTTCCACTAGTTTGGGGTAAATCTCCTAAGTTACTATTCTATACAAAACAAGTATTAGTTAAACCAGCATTTTTCAACCGGTCGGGCATCGGGGGGGGGGATGGACTGGTGTTGGCTGGATGTTCTGAAGTGCTACAACGAAAATAGAAGGTTACTCTTACTACATTGCTATATGACCAGCAAAAAACATTTTACAATTTCAAGTCATAATGTAGTTTGGAATGTTTAAATTAAACTGTTAAAATGGATTTTATGCAGATTCTGTATATAAATCTGATTCATCAGTTTACTAGATAACTGGTAAAGCTCTTGTTGGAAAATAAATAACACCATAAATTAGGGGTGCACAACATGCAGCAAATGGGCCGCAATCCGGCCCGCCAAGCAATTAAGTGTGGCCCTTACAAACACACTGATTCAGAGCAAAAACAGCAATTCCTCTGGAAATTCGGCAAATTTTCCACTAGTTTGGGGTAAATCTCCTAAGTTAATATACTACACAAAACAAGTATTAGTTAAACCAGTGTTTTCCAACCGGTGGGCCATCTGCAGTACTTCACCAAATGTGACATAATAATTCTCTTTGTCTAATTAACAATCATTTTGTTGGAAAGCCAGAGTTGCTGCAAAACTCTGTATGTTTTAAAAAAATTAATGTACTGGTTATTTAGAAAAATTTAAATATATTGTGTACATGAGAAAAAATGTTTTGCCATCTTGGTAATATGTCCCACTGATGAAAAAAGTTGCACACCCCTGCTCTAAATGCCTGAATAGAGAAATTAACTTTTTAAAATTAGAAAGAAATTGATTGGGGCTAAGCAGTTAAGTTTGCATGCCACCATAACTACATCAACCATCTGTGAAAGTTTCATCCGAATAATGGCAAAAATTTTGGCTTTTACCACACAAAAAAGATTTTGCAGCTAAACACAGTTTTAAAGATATCTTTGTATTTACGATTTTGAGAATGGGATGGACGTTCTCTCAGCTGAACTTGAGGTGGTTGGATGCTTTCACTGCGAAACTCTCCAGTGACAGCATTAAGCTGCTGAAGTGGAACAGTTGGATTGTGTTCAGCCGCAGGATGCTTAATTTCCATTTCCGTTAGAGCATCGGCCACTTGTTGTGAAATCACTGCTGGGTCTTGTTTAGCAAGATGTTGTTGGAATTCATCTCGAACTTCCAACATGTTGGGTCGTTGGGTTGCGTTTTGCTCCCAGCATCTGGTCATCATTCTCTCCATCACTTCAACTATAGCTCTGTCATTGTCACTGCATCTGTTTTTCATTTCCTGGATTGCATCACAGTTTGGACGGATCATATTTCGAATCATCTCCCAAAAGATCTGGTCTGATGGATATGGTAAATCACGACATAACATTACATAAAAAATAATAGCACAACTGAACACATCTTGCTCTTTCTTTGGTTTTGCACCCTGGAATTTTTCTGGGGCTGCATAGTACAATGTCATTGCTTGTGCTCCTTGTGGGGCATTATTTTGGTTGGTGGCTGATCCAGTAAAACTGATCAACTTGGCACAACCAAAATCTGCAATCTTGACATGCAAATAAGCTGTAAGAAGAATATTTTCCGGTTTTATATCTGCATGGATTAAGCGTTTGTCTTTTCCACAATTGTGAATGTATGTAATCCCATCTGATATTTCATGTGCCAGTCGAAGTCGTAGGGACCATCCCAGTGGAATGTAGTTGCTCAAAAGTAGAACTAGAAGATTCCCAGCTTCATAATATCTCATTACGATCCCCATGGCTCCACGCCATTTTGTAAGTCCAAAAACATCGGCAATGTTTTCATGATGGGATCGAAGCAGCATGTCATATTCATGTTGAATTCTTAAATTAAACAAACACATTTCAGTTTTAATTCATACTTAAGAAACAAATGAAAACACTTACAATTTCTTTATTGCTCTTTGTTGTGGTTCACCACCATTTACAGGAAAATACTTAATTGCAACAAATCCTGCAAATNTTGTAGACAAAATATTTTTCAAAAAGATTCTTGCTTCTGATCAGTATAATATTAGATTGTATCATAAAACTAGATAAAACGCCTAAAAAGTTTCTTTTTATTCAATTTTAATCATACTTAAAAAATAAATTCAGAGACTTACATTTTTTTGGCTGTCCTTTGTTCTCGTTCACCACCATTTACAGGAAAATACTTAATTGCAACAAATCCTGCAAATTCATGTTTTCCGATGATAACTTTTCCGAAGCCTCCGTGGCCAGCGTCCGGCCATTGAATATCACACAAGATTTTTTGGGCTTCATAATCCCGCAACTAAATAATAAGTTTAAATGTTTAGTTTGAGACAAGAAATTTGATTTTTATTACAAATAAGTAACAAATAACTTACAACATCCGACATGTTTCACTTTGGTAAATGATGTTCTGTCTTCTCATGTCATTTTGATATTAACAACAGGCTTCCTGACAGAAATTACATTTTACAACTTTTTGTCCTTCAAAGATCAACGGACACGAGCTCAATGAAGCGTACAGTTTCGTTGCTTGGTAACACATTCTTTTCTTTTAATGAAAGTCATCAGGGATATCTCTCATTTTTTGTCAGATAAATGCTGTTCAATTTGTATTAACGTTAAAGTGTTACATTTTAAACAATCATTTTATCTACATCTTTTCAATGAAAATCAATTAGCAGTAAATGTAAAAATGAAACAAAATACCATTAGCGACATACAAACGATGTATTTTACTAATTGACCAGCATCACAAAATTTACCACTTGCACAAACTTAGGTTAAGTGCGTGAAATTGTAAAAAAACTGTTGTTGGAAATGCAATTGGTTTCTGTTGTTTGTTTTGTTTTTGTTATGGCTGCCAACGGCGGGGTCAAAGTTGCAATACTTCACATCTGTTCTGCCAATAGGTTGTGGATTTGTGGATTTCCGGAAAAGGAACTCTAGTTGTGGCACATTTCCTACTGCATCTCACCAAAGAACTCTATAGGAAGTAACTCTCTGGTCTCACCTTCATACTTGTCTGTGTACCAGAAACTTGACCGAAAAAATCGCGTAAAGTTCTCGAAAACCCACTCGTTTGACGGTTGCTTATGCTGATAAGAGAGTGGTTTATTGAATTGCAAGTAAGTTAACGTACACAATACATTTAAAGCTTGTGTAATAATGACTTTATTTTTTTCAACTTTGTTCAATGTGATCAATATTTTTTGCATTGATCACTGGCCAACATAATTTTTCCCCCCCCCCAAAACTGATATTGACTAATTTTGGGGTACTGATTTCAAAAATCATTACAGTTTTCTTTAATCAGGTTTATCAAAATTTGCAAAATTAAAATTTATGACCATATTGATTCAATGACTTTAAAATCACGCCTAAATGAATGGGCAACCTTATTTTCCATTTTTCCAAAGTCTTAGAGGTTTTAAAGGGGTTTAATATTTAAAAGTGAAGTTTTAGCATTTAAATGCAAATATCATCTTATTTTTGCTATAGCTTTGGGATTAGTTAGTTTTAAACCTACAATATAAATGAAAGTACACTAAATGTATGCATTCAACATGTGCTTGTCAAAACAGAAGGGTTTTGATATTAGTGTTTAATGAATATTTTGTCCTTAGATTTTTCTAGCCTGTGCCTTGCCATATGGAAATGCTTCGTGACTGGCTGATCTTGCCGTTTATCAGCCAGGCCTACTATGAATTATATATGAGTGTCCCATGATTGCTGGTCTTCATGAACACTACAGGAATGACCCCAGGTATGAATTTATGTTTAAATTAACTGTTAAACATTAGTAATTGTAAAGGAACACGATTTCTGCATCTGATTTTTACCTTCCTCAAACTTTCGAGTTGTAATGTAAATAAAAATGGACTAAGCCAATACGGACTTGAGTTGATTCAGGATCTGATATAAATTTTATATTAAATCATATACTAGCTAAAAAATGCTGTTAATTATTGGCTTCATAACTGTGTGAATCACTAATTTACAGATAACTGATCACAAAAAAGTCAAGTTAAATGACCACAGAGAAGAACTTGTGTAAAAATGGCAAGAGTAAAGAAACGAAGGTACCATATTTACTCTGTCTTAACCAGTCCTCGATAATAGCTTGTCCTCAACTGCAAGCTGCAAGTTAAGATGTCAAAAAATAATATAAGCTGCATGTGGTGAACGTTAACAAAACTTCTTTTTGTTGCTACAGAGTAATAACTATTGGTCAACAATAGTTAGTCATGCAAATAGTTAAACCCAGTAAAGCAGTGGCTCCCAACCATTGGTACTAGTGGCAAAAACCTTTCTGGTGGTACACGAATACCTTGTGGTATTTTATTTAGTTCTTTTTCACACAAATTGTCCATTGTGACATGAAAAACATTTGTTACTAAAAACACCGTATTGCTTGCTATGCTGGTGCAAAATTAAGACACTAGTAGCTTTTTGAAAACAGAATGTTTTGTTTTGAATGGTTTCATTATAACTAAAACAAAACAATTATGCACTTACAGTCAAATCGGTCAAATCTTCAATGTCAGAGCTAAAACATGACTTAAAAATGTTGTGCTAAATGACGTTTATGTAACGCTATCACAGTTACAGATTTCACATTAGTTTAACAAGCTCTTTGTTGTACCACCTTATTAAGATTCATAATGTAACAGTTGTCCGGTTGGATACACTTTTTGCTTGGGTGGTATATGCGGTGAGTATTTGTAACCTTAACCACTTCAGTGGAGCATATGTACACATGTAAAGCCAACATGCAAAAATAATTTTGAACGCAAAATAAAACAAAAGGCAGGGGTGTGGGGATAACATCAGTATGATATTAAAGTGTAAGACATTATTAATTATTAACTGCCCTTGATTGTAAGCCACACAAACTGTAGGATAAATACCTTTATAAGCTGCAGCTTACAATTGAATAAATATGCTGAATACCAACCACTCTCCTGTAATCTGCATGTTGATGTGGTAAAAATATTTGTAACTCGCTGATTATTATATAATTATGAGCTGCATGTTGTGATGTATTAAATTATGATAAATCATGTTACTTAAAAAAATAAAACCAACTGCAAACTGTATTCTGCAGGGCAGTTAAAAAAAATGGGCATGTCATTCTAAATTGTAAACTGCCCAAATGGTTGGGTAAAAAACTTTTTAGGTCATAGCTTACTACTAAACAAACACGGTATGCAAAAATAAAGTGACTTTCATGGCCTTTTTCATTGTTTGCATGAAGTTCTATTTAATGTTACAAAAACTGGCCACAATAAGTCACTTTACTTATGATGGATGTCAAACATTTGTTTTTGTTTTTTTGTAACTAAATTGCATTTGTCGAAAACTATTAGAAGTAGTGCTTTGGCAATTGGTGCTTGAGTTTTTCATGTCTGCAAATTATGGTGAATTCAAAACGATATTTTTCTTGTGATAAGATTGCTGTTGGCTGTAACATTGAATGTTGTTACTTTCTTCCTGGAAACCGTATTGAGAATATTTTAAGCTCAAGAGCATCGGATTGGTAAAGTAAGTTTTCTTTGTTTATACATTTTTGTGTTTTTTATATCTGTGTCTTAATAAGTGCCTGCTCTTTGCAAAAAGTGGTACATTTTTAAATTTGTGGTTTGATTTATTTCATTTGCATCACCAAACTCTACAGTTTCTGTACTATATGCAATTTGCCACTTTCCTGAAAAACATGTGTGTAGAAAACATGTATTTATTTTTTATGGAGGTTTAACATACAAAACTGATTATTTCAAAACATTTTTCTGATATACTTTATTAATCAGTGGGCCTACACAGTTTTCCCAAATAATACTTGTAGTGTGTTTGTTAGGCATAAGACTAGATTTTCTAGTTGGAGGTTTAGGATTTAAAAACCCAACAATTTTACCCTTCTTTGCAAAATTTACTTTCAAAAGTAAACAGGCTTTACTAACTGCTGGATGAACACGTTTTCCCATTATAAAGTCATTGGATAGTGGAGTCATGTAAAAACACTTAGGTTGCATTCAGTGCAAACCACTTTTAGTTTGGTTCGTCTGGCAGCAAACAATGAAGCGAATCTTTACAATGGGGCCCGAACAATGACTTCCCAAGCAGACCAGTATCAAATAACACACTGTCGGCGCCGGAAAACCTGTCTATTGTATCGGTTAAAACTTGTACAAACTCACACTAAGGCAACGGGTTTAGGTGGAAAGTTTTCAACACAAGTTGTCAAACCCAATAAATTAAAACAAATTATCGTATCGGCCGAGTTGAGTTTATTTCACATGGTGACAGAATCATAGCAACAAAACAGCACAGAAATGTGTAACATTTTTTATTGGATTACCGAAGACTTTCCTCGATACCTGGTGTTGTATTGCATTATTTTGACGCCATTTTCTGGTGTTCGTAGATTTTTTGTCCATTGTCCATTCAAGTAGTCGCCGTTCGACATGCGGATACCGTCGATTTTTATGCACAAGATATTAAGAAACGCAATTAAACTTCTTGTTGCTTTAATCCCGTTCAATGTCATGAGCATTTGCCCAAACCTTTGAACAATAAAGCATGTCGTTTTTTACGTCTATTTGGGCCGTTATTTTCATCATGTCGCTTTTTACGTCTATTTGGGCCGTTATTTTCACCATTAAACTTATAAACAGATCCGCATATAGTGTTCCAATGTTTTGAAAAGCTGTGACGTAACGTGAATACGACGCCCCCCCCCCCCCCCCCCCCCCCCCCCCCCCCCCCCCCCCCCCCCCCCCCCCCCCCCCCCCCCCCCCCCCCCCCCCCCCCCCCCATGTAAGTTGATTTACTTTTTGCTGTTCAGTTGCCGCCACCAAATGAGGACATGATACCGACTTGTTAGTGCCACCTAGCGACACGATGTAATGAATAGACCAGACCACTACTTTTAGGAAAGTTAAATATATACACAGTGTTAATCTGTTTTTATGTTTAACTTGTAAAGCGTGTGAGATAATTGTCGCTTGCAGTCTGATATTAATATATTGCTTATGTTGCGACATTCTTGTTAAATTGTCCACATTTTGTAAGCAACAAAAACGACGCCATTGCTACAGAGCGAAAGTTCGATATAACAGCGTAACGCAACGTCACACGTGTGTGACGTCACAGCAAGTAATTGTTGACGTTTAGTGCTTTGTGGCGTAATACACCCTCATTTGTATGTATAAATACCTGTTGTTTCGGACAAACTAAACTCAAATCCTCACTATACGTACAGCACATGCGGGTGACACAACAACAACAACAACAACGTCCAGTTTGCGGAATCGCTCCAGTCTAGCACGGCCTGCTCACAACGTCCAACCCCGCTATTATCACTCATCGAGATCGAATGGAGGAAGCCAGAAAGCAGATAATTGCACAAATGCTGAATCAGGTGATTAAATATCGACCACCAAGCCACATTTTAAAGCAATTGTTGTTTGTATGAAGCGACCAAGCTGAAATACGTAACAGGACAAATATTCCCCAAACCGCAGAATTTTTTGCCTCATGAAGGTAAACGCAGTTTTGTAAGAAAAATTTCACACTCAAATAAAATGTATTTTTGTTAGCATTTCTTCTGTTACGGAGTGAATGACATTTGGTAGGACATTTCGTTAACATGAAATCAGAAAACGTATAAAATAACGATCCTGCTTAAATCTTTAACTCTTTGTCTTTGCAGTGGAGACAGTTTGTGAAAGTCACACCTTCCAGCAAAACAACAATTATGTTTACCCAAACATCTCTGGACGCTAATGGAAAGGTATGAGTTTATTATTAAAAAAAAACGAAATATCAACCAAACACCTGAAAAAAATAAGGAAAATGAAAAATAAACTTAAAAACAATTGTAGCACATTTTTATTTTTTATTATTTTTGTTGCTTTTGTTTTACAATTTTTTTTTGCCAAATTTTGAAGCAGTTTACTGATGAAACAAGATCCATGTTAAGACCAGGAAAGCTTTTGCATTCTGTGCTAACCGGATTATATTTGTTTTAGCATTATCTGGCAGCATATGTCTTGACGCCATAAATCTTCATCAGTGACGTCAATATTTGCCGAGCAATGGGGCGCCAATAAAAACCTTTGCTGGTTCGTTTGACGTTGAAACTTGTGCAAACTCACAGTGGAGCAACGGGTTTAGGCGGGACTTTGTTTCAACACAAGGTAAATAATCTAACTGTTGCGAGTTTGCCAATTTAAATCGAATACAGTTAATGATTTGGTAGCGTGTAATCCCAATTTAACAGTTATCAATACTAAATCTCCCCCCCCCCAATAAAAAGTGGCAAATTTAATTGTTAAATCTCAAACAATTATAAGGCAACGTAATTTCAAATCTCGTCTGTTTTGCCGCCGTTTTCTGGTGTTCGTAGATTTTCTGTCCATTGTTTCCGATGTAGTCGCCGTTCGACAGGCGGATACCGTCGATCTTTATACACAAGATATTAAGAAACGCAATTAAACTCCCTGTCACTTCAATCACGTTCAATTGAAATCTCTAATGGAATACATGACGTAATTGGGCCGATGTAGCCTTAGGTTTTGTTTGAAATTTATTTAATTACAGAGAAGTTTTTTTAAAAATCTGTGACTTGAATACGACATTTACAGAAAGAAGAAATTCGAAAGTTCCATTAGCGAAGCTGAGAGAGTTTGAAAGGTGGCCACAATTCATGTAAGTTGATTTACTTTTTGCTGTTCAGTTGCCGCCACCAAATGAGAGACATGATAACGACTTTTATAGTTTGCAGTTTGATTTCCGATGATTTTATTGAAGTTAGGTGGGCTTGATTCCAACACAAAGTAAACACTCCGTTGGCATTATCTGGCAATATGAATTGATACGAGCCTGTTTAATGATATAACGACGTCATAAATCCACACAAACCACCAGTGACGTAAATATTTGCTGAGCGACCGGCAGGCTGTAAAACGTTTGCTCGTTTGTTTGATGATGAAAGTTTGCAAACTCACAGTGGAGCAACGGGTTTAGGTGGGACTTATATAGTTACTGGTGAAGTAGAATACAATGCAGATTTAACATTTACCAATACTGAACCATCTGCGCAACGTAATAAGTAGTGGCGAATTGAACACAATTGTGTAAATCGGGCAATTCTCAAGTTATTATAGAGGCAACGAAATTTTAACCCCGTCTATTACGCCACTGTTTTGCCGCCATTTCTGGGTTTTGTAGATTTTTCGTCCATTGTCCATTCAAGTAGTCGCCGTTCGACAGGCGGATACCGTCGATCTTTATACACAAGATATTAAGAAACGCAATTAAACTCCTGTCACTTCAATCCCGTTCGGTAGAACCTTCATTGCTTCCGTGACCTTCATCAACTTCCGTGATTTTAATTTGCACAACAGACATTTGTTAGATTTTCCGGCTAGGACGGACTTTTTTGAAATCAGCGCTTTTTGTTCTCAATATTGATGCATTGCGTAACAACTAGTGACGTAATTATATCCGCAAATACAGCAAACTGAAAATAATAATTCCTTGTAAAATGACACCAAATTAAACCATGTACGTCTTGTATTTGATATGAAATCCCTTTCCTTACAACTTACATCTGTTCACACAATATATCAATTATATTCGCCGACACCAAATATGTTGATTTACAGTTTTCAGTGCTAAATGCGGGGTTTATGTGGCGCACGGGGTCCCCCCCCCCCTAGTTTTCAGTGCTAAATGCGGGGTTTGTGTGGCGCATGGGGATAAAATGTTGGCCGTCCATGTCCTGCAGTATTAAACTTTCTAATCTCAAACCCAAGACCCCGATGTTTACGACTAGCTCAGTGCGCCGTCTAGCGGATTGAATTTATCTCCACTGAAATTCAAATCCGTATTTTTCTCCAGTTCCAAACTTCGCATTTTCGCGCGAATTCAAAGATTACGTCACAACTAATGAAAGCGACAAGAAATGTTCGAGGATTTGCAGAGGGTAGTTTCCATAGCAACGCTGCAACAACAAATCCATGTGAGTTTTTATGCAGCGACTTCCTGATAAGTGGGAGAAAGCGTTTACTGATTTTCGCACCTTGTTGGTCTTCGCTCGTCACTGCTTTCTGGGCTTGATTGACCATTAGGCAAAGTAAGCACGTGCTCAGGGCATCAAGGAAAGGGGCACCACATAAACTTTTTAAAACCAACTTAAAAAGGTGTCTTAGTATTTAAATGGACCACAGAGTCCGATTTAGTTAATACTGCGTCGTCTTTTATGCATTGAGATATCGCAACACTACAGAGCTTACGGTCTTGAAGGGCTTAATCCACTCATCACTGATATGATGTTCAGGAATAATTGTTGGTCGATCATCGAGCATCAAAACTGCGATGTTCAGACTATTCAGCTACTGGCGCCATCCA
Source organism: Phallusia mammillata (assembly GCA_003260075.1). Taxonomy (NCBI): domain Eukaryota; kingdom Metazoa; phylum Chordata; class Ascidiacea; order Phlebobranchia; family Ascidiidae; genus Phallusia; species Phallusia mammillata. Next base: position 14,135 of record QLIY01001889.1, read on the forward strand.
TTCTTAACAAATAGTGCGGATATTATCTAGAGCTTGACTGAACTTAACTTGGACACAGACTCAAGTTGACTCTCCACATCACAGTTTTATTTGCTTAATTCATTTGTTGTTTGTTTTTGTTGATCAGAAATACGCTGGATCTAATGGTGCCCTTTTTATTACTTGTTTAACGTTTATTATTATTGATTTTGCCGAAGCGATATTATAAATGTTGATTTTTAACCTCAAATCCCAGCATAGCACAAACTGTGGGCATCACTTGCGCCATCTTGCGGATTACTTTCCTCGTATTTTTGGGATTTGCCGATTTGTAAAGCACTTGTGTGTTTTAATCCGTAGAAATGTGCGTGGTAAGAAGAGAGTTGGTGGCGTGGGTGGAAATGCTGAGAACAGCGTGATGGTTTTGTCCCAACAACAACAACCGAACTCACAGGATCGTTTTGTGACTTGTGGTGTGACGCTCAGATCAAACTAATGACGGCTGATGCTTACTTCACGGTGAGAGTTTGTTTTGATATTTTCAAACTGAGAGATGGACAGAATGTTGTTTGAACACAGGCCAAGTTGCTTGTTACGTCACACAAACGTCTTTGTTTCTCTTACATCAGGGTTGTCCCCCCCCCCCCCCCCCCCCCCCCCCCCCCCCCCCCCCCCCCCCCCCCCCCCCCCCCCCCCCCCCCCCCGTGGGGCAGCGTTTTTTTCCAATTTTCAACTGTAAAATTAATTCGCAAATACACGACTGCACAACGATTTTTGCAACAAACGTTTCGTTTGCGCAGCAAGCACGTTATGTAAACACTTTTTATTCTACAAACCTCCTACAGGTCCTTGTCAAAATCGTTGTTACGATGCCAGAGCAGCTTGAAGTTGCTTCGACTTTTAATCGCGATCACCACCTGCTTCCTTGTCTAGTGAGTCGGTGTGCTTTGTGTGTCTCTTCACTTTTGTTGATAAACTGCAACTTTCTCGTTGCAAATCAAGCGAACACAACTATTTATTTATTTGTCATTAAAGTATTGCAGCGCCCTTATAGAAAATAGCGGCCTCTACTAACAAATGTCATGAGTACGCCTATTGTCTATTGTGGCGTCATATAGCACATTCTTTATTACGTTTAAAAGATAAATCAGTACGCCATAGAAGGCGTCATACCAAAAGCAGAAAACCGTGCGCGTGAACTTCCGCGACTTTGTAAAATTATGTGCTCGTATTTGTGTTGCTTAGTTCTTCCAAACCCTCTTAATGCATTTTATGAATGAATAAGCGTTTCAAAATCAACAAGTTTTTAAGACGGCGGACAAAAAAAGGTTTGTGTATCATTTTTGTTGCTTAACAAGCTTTCATATTTTTTGCCAGTTCGCAACTTCATTGCGCGGAGCTATTATGACGCCAAGGAAACGTCACAATCCAGAAGCGACGAGAGATGAGCGACAGAGGAGTTTCCATGGCAACAACAAATGCAGGAACAAAAACAAATCTCCGGCAGAAAAAACAATCACAAAA
>QLIY01001890.1:0-10342 GCA_003260075.1 Phallusia mammillata
GCTACCGTTATCATAAACATTGCACAATAATGTTGCAACCGTTACACGGTTATGGTGTAACAAACTACTTAGCAACTGCGAAAAAAGCCAGATAATAGCAGCATATCCAATGTCCAATCACTTGGTGATAACTGAAAGTGCTCGATTAAACGAAAGAAATGTACTGCTTTATTAGATTTTGTGCATTAAATTATTTTGAGCTTCTGCATCTGTATGCCTGTTTGGTTCAGTTGTTGTACTACAGTACTAGGGTTGAATTACCCAGATAACGGATAACCGATTAACCAATTAACCAAAGGGTTTTTTTGCTATCCAATATCCGGATATTTTTGTGACGGTTAACCGGATAACAAAAGAATAGCATTGCATAAGCACTTTATGCATTTAAACACATTTAAATAAAACAGTTACTGCACAGTGATAGGTGCAACAGAGTACTTTATGTTTATCTTAATTATACCGAATATTCACTTTGTTGTACATATTCCCTACTGATGCTAAAATTCACGAGAGAATTGAAGTCACACAACTAAAATAGAAAATGCATCCATTTTCAAGTGATTCGATCAGGAGGATATATTGTGGGATTCAAAAGAAAAAAATTATACTTTAATAACAATGCAAACAATGGGGGTGGGGCCTATTTTCGCTCAGAACTGACTGTTGGACAAACTGTAAAACAACTGATGTATCGTTCTTTTTCAGAACTACACTGCTTAAGCAGTAAAGGCACAAACTTGACATATGTTGGACAATTGCAAACACTAAAACTCTACAATTTGATGATGTTGTAATAGACTTGTTATTTTCCGGTTAACCGGATAGTGGAAATTACTGATATTCGAACCAACCCTGTACAGTACAGGAAAAGTGTAATCCATAAGGACAGTTAACTGTGTTTTTATTGTGTTAAGTAGTACACATTGTACTACCATTGCAAGTATAAATAATTTAAATTTTAGATTCAGAAACTTTAAAACTTAGCTAAAATGTCAAAACAAAAGTTCCCCCCCCCCCCCCCCCCCCCCCCCCCCCCCCCCCCCCCCCCCCCCCCCCCCCCCCCCCCCCCCCCCCAAAAATACATAAGTCCAAAGCTATAGCCTAAATTGAGTTTGTACTTGCCAGGACTTAAATGTGATGGAAGTAATAAAAAAATGATAAACTTGGGCTAGTAACACCCCAAAGACTCATGAATCAAATATGCATTCATATATCTTAGTCATTAAATGGATACCTTAAGTAATTTTTGAGTCATTTCGCAAAACTTATCTACACCTCACTTTAAAATAGTACAAACAACTTTGTAGCAGAAGAATTGGGTGATTTTACAAGCAATATTACATAAACTGACTTACTAAGTAAAATAACTCACCTTTATAATATTGCTTGTCAGTTAACAGTTGGGAAGTTGGAGATGGTTTGTCCTCCTGAAAATTAAAAAACAGTATTTTTAAAGTGATACTACTGCAACTACGATACAAAAGCCAAGTAGTTGGCTAGAAGTCCATTTAAAACTGCATTAGAAAACAAAAATCAGAAAGGCTAATATAGCCCACAGGATAATTACGTTTGAAACCACCTTCAGCTTAGTAAACAAAATTGTATCACAGCTTAGTGAAGAAAATTGTCCAAAAAGCATAAAGAATAAAATGAAAAATAAAGCATGTTTTTTATTTAGGTTACCTTAACAGGGCCATGGCTTGGCCCAGGCTGTTTAATTTCGTTTCCTGTCAATGTAAATAAGTAGGTCAATATATTGCTAGACATCAGAAAAAGTGATTGGCCTTAGTCAGATACACTTAGGTGGAATATGTGGAACAGGAAACTAGAGGAGTGGCCCACCCCTTTTTTTGTTTCATTCTACAAACACCATGGCCTATTTTGAAAATGGAATATGTTACCAATTTCATATTTTTTTCTATACCAATATCATATTGGGTCCCATATAAGCTACTGTTCATAGTTTGTTTCTTTTTTGCTTCAAAAATGATAGGTGTCCTCTTACTTTTACATAATTAATTTAGCCTAATCTCATTTGTATTTAAATACAAAAATTGTGAAATTGATCTTTTTAGTGCGTAAGTTGTTTTCAATTTGTGGGTCAGGTTAGCCATTTTACTGGGAGTCGTGATGGCCTTTGATAAACAATAAAAAAGTAAATGTTTTTAGAAATACCAAAATAAAAACATAAAACTAGAAGGGTGGCTTTCCTATATATTTTTATTTTATATATCGTGTTGATAAATTTACTATATTATGCCATTTGATCTACATATATAATTGATTTGCAAACAAAAACAAATGGGTCTGCACACACATGATTGTACAAATTGGTCAGGGTAATAAGGTTTTCAATTTATTTATTTTTCCATTCTTTGGACAAGTTAGCAGAAAGCATTTTAGAAATTAAAACGGTTGATACTTTTCCTAAAAAACGTAGACAGTATCACAGACACTGAAAAATTAGGAAGATATTCTGCAGCAAGGGTATTGACAACAAATTGTTCATCAGTAACCTATTGCTGCTTAACCACAGAACGACCATTTAATGACCATTTTTGACATATTTTTTAATAGCATCCTTAGTGTTCAACAAATAATGTTTTTCCAAATTTATGTAAAACCCACATGTTATTTTTGAAGTATATGTGCCAAAAATAAATAAACTTTGTTGTGACAAATAAATTTAAATTGTTCTCAACTGTGTTCTGCGATATCTACAAGTGACCTCTCGCAAACCAGCATTAGACAGAAAAAAATACGGACAAAAATTATGTGCATCCCCTTCAGGATAGAGGACCCACAACCCCCCCCCCCCCCCCCCCCCCCCCCCCCCCCCCCCCCCCCCCCCCCCCCCCCCCCCCCCCCCCCCCCCCCCCCCCCCCCCCCCCCCCCCCCCCCCGTATGTACAATGTGTGGGTCTACATTAATTTTGTCTGAAATTAATCAAAAGAAGTTTTTTTAATTACAGTTTTCATTACATTGTAAGCCATGGCCAAGAAATGTGAAGTTGTGAAAAGTAGGTAGAATAAAATGTTAAAAACATCAATGTCAAACATATCAATCATTCCAGTATAAATACCTTTGCCAGTATGTTTAGCAGCTGGTTGTTGAGAAGTTGTTGATGGGTTAACAGCAGAATTTTCACCTTCCTGATTTAACACATTGTTGTTATTTACTTAAGAGTCTGGTTTTTATGTTTTCATTTGTTTCACTTACAGCATAATCCCAGTAGAACAACAATGTTTTCTAATTTAAACATACTATGTTATTTCATGGTTATTCACAAACATCATCGGCCACACTAACAATTTCCAATCATACGCTCATAAAACTAGAAGAGCGGCTTAGCACATATATTCCTTTGCACATACACTGTGGCAGCTTTTGAAACACATATACTTATTTTGTATTGCATGCCTTAGTAGCCAGTGTTTTTTATACCCTTTGTTTGTTTCTGCAAGCAAAAAAACATGGGTCCCCACACATACAAAGTTGTAACAATACAAATTATAAGATAGACAGCATTAAGTTCAAAGTATGGTGTTGAAACATTTAATAAATATTCTGCTTAATTAATCATTCTATATGTAGTAGGCTACAAATTACCCAAATTCTGTTCAGTCTGGTCATTGTTTGTTTAATGAAACTATTTTAGCGGTAAGTGGGGTAAACAAAGGGGCTACAGGGAAAAACTTAAAAATCTACATCTAAAAATGACATATTCCACAAATTGTCCAAAATTTCGATTATGACATTGTTTACAAATTTCACCAATTTTAGAAGTTAGCTGTGGAGGTACAGGGCAAAACACATCATTCGACACCTAAGTGTATTCAATAAACTGTCAAAATTTTATCCAATGCGGATATTGTTTAAAAATTTACCCATTTTAAAGACCTAGCAGGGTGAATATTGGGGCTGCAGGGTAAAACACAACAATCGACATTGAGGGCAAAAAGAACAAACTGTACAAATTTTATCTAATTTGGACATTATTTAAAACTGCACCCATTTTAGGAGGCTACCTGGGTAAATTTTGGGGCTATCGAGTCAAACAAAACAAGTGGCGTATCTACATAACTAAAAAAGTTTCATCCAAATCCACCAAATATTTTAGGGCAAAATTGCATGGATAAACTTCACCGGAAAAAAGTGAAAAAAAGAGTGAAATCCAAATGCATTCCTTTCAGGGAAGGGTACCCATAACTAGTTGGTACTCATCACCACAAAATAGCATTTTACAAATCAATCACCTGTGATTTGGTTTGAATGGATGCACTTGCGCCTTCAAAGGGGGGTCTACTAAAACACACAGATTGACACCAAGCTTTAAGGATTACAAAAAAACTTACCTGGTTGGCTGAGATATTCTAAGAGAAGCTCCTGTACACAAACATTTTCATTAAACTTTATGTACAGGATATGGTACAATCAGTACTATTAACCTTTTGTTCAATTTGAAAAGGTCAAAAAACATATCTATGAATGCTGGATTAAAAATCCAAACTAGTTTATTGAGCCACAGCCTACCTGTTAGGAATGTTGATTGGTTGTAGTATGCTCGATAGGGATTATTGCTGCCATCAAATGAAGAGTTGCCAAAACCTTCCTGGGGACATTTGTCATGAATGTTAGATATAGGACTTACAAAGTTTGGAAGAGAAATGGTTGGGGTGAATGAGCTCAAGTGTGACGCATGAGGCATCTCAACAGAACTTGGTGTTGGTTTCAAGCTGTTGTCATCACTTGCTGCAGAATCCTAGAAATAATCACAGGTTTTAAATAGACTTTTATCAACAATCCTATGAATGATTTGTAGTTTACATAATATGATGATATTTGTTAGGGTTGTATTGAGCAGGCATTAAATGTACAAAAAAAATTTTAAACTTCAACCATCAACTTCAGATAATAGAAGATGGTCTGCAAACATGTGATGCAATATATAAATTTGATACAAGTATTGTAGTAATGCAAACCTTGTCAAATAACCTAATACAATGCAAACTAAAAAGTTTGCTGCATTCGTCATTGTTACAGAAAAATAAATGAGCTTACTGGGCTTTGATATAAAAAATATACATGTTTGTCAAATTCATTTAGACACCATCTGCTAGGTATTGCACTTCTACAGTCAAAAAACTTGACAATACCTTTAGAAATATGTGGGGTTAAAGACGAAATGTCACATAAAAAGATTTAAAAAAGAAACAAAAATACACAAATGTGAAAAGTTTGCAGTAATTCTATCAGAAAACATAACAAATAAAATCTTGACATACAGAAAACAAAAGTGACATTGGATCAAAATTCTTGCTAGTAACTTAAAAAGTAATAAGAAAAATAGTCCAGTTATAACTAAGTAATGGGGAAATTTTCTTTCTTTTTAATCTACCATTGCATGCATAGACATGATACATGTACATAAATGTGTTTTATAGGATACTAAAATCTAACAGTTCTCCCTAAACTGTGCAACTGTACAATTGCAATGTATTATAAGACAATCTGGGCAGTGAAATCTGATTTACAATTCATGACCATTTTATCTCAAAACATTTTTTGGCAAAAATATTCTTTACAACTAGAAAGGTGGCTTTCTTATATACTTCCATTTTATATATTCTATGTCATATTTACCAATTTACTATGCACATCATTCGATATACACATATGATTGTTTTTGCAAACATAACGAATGGGTCCCCACACGCTTGTTTGTGTGGATTTACGGCAAACAAATGTTGCGGTTATTTTTAGATTTGTAAGGACAAATTATAAGAAAACATTAACCCAACTTTAAAATTTTTTGTCTGTATTCTTTTCTGACCATTATTGTCTTATAATTACAAAAACAGTAAAAAAGAATGGAAAAAATACTTTTTAAACACAAATCTTCCGAGAAAGCCTTAACAGTTGTATTACTCACACTACAAATTAAAAAGCAATTTAATTTGTTTAATTAAACCAAAGTTTAAAACTGCTTGTCTATGTTTTACATGGTATAGTAAAGAGGAGCAAAAAACAAAAAAAAACAAATTCTTCTGACAATTTAATTTTAGCCATAGTCAGGCTGCTTGTGTATACAGTGTGTTTCAAAACAATTCTAGAAGAGAATGCAAATAGTATTAAAGACACTAACAAATTAAGAAGTTATGTTTCAGAAAAAGGATAACAAAACAATCTTAACTGTGTTTTAGTTACGAATTTAAAAGATGGAAATGTCTTAAATCATACAAAAGTGTTTTTTGTAAATAACATACCTCAACAAGGCCATGGCTTGGTCCAGGCTTATTAGTTTCTTTTTCTGTCAATTTAAACAAAAAAAAATGAAATAATTCAATAGCATGCTAGACATCATGAAAGTGATTAGCCTTAATTATACACCTTACTTTAGTGAAGTTTAAATTGAGATATTTTGTGGTTTTGGATTTAAGCATTGGGTGTGCAATCAGATACAACAAAGCAGAAAAAGAAAACCATTGGTAGAACACAACCAAATTACATGATAAGGATGTTTTTAATAACAAATACACATAATTTATAAAACAGTTATTGAAATGTTTTACAGTCTGCATGCATTGTACTGGCAACGCTTTTGCAAGTGTTAAAACAGGGTTTAGTGCTCAACTCAAGCTTTCTTTCGCTGGTATTAACACTCAGCTTCAATATTGTGTTCATCCTGGGCAGTCATACTTCCAGTTAGGTAATTATGACATGTTGCATTTGCATTTCTAAAAACAGTGTCCGGACTCGGGATTTTAGAACTACTAAGTATTTGATTACACCCGCTTTAGGAGGTGTCCTTTTTACTGGGTGGAAAAAAGTAACAACACAACCATGACCATAACTGCTAGTAGTTTATGTTGTGATAGAAAAAATATGTAAAAAGTGCATACACAAACCTCTTTTTTCTTTTTTTGCAATTCTTCGCTTTTTTTTCACATTTTGATCTGAAGATACCAAAATAAGAAAAGGTTATCAAATGTGATTGTTTAGCATGGCACAATGGTTTTTATGGTTACCACTATAAATGGACAAATATGTTTTAATGCAGGTACAGGAATTACAACAGTTATGTTACACTTGACTTTTACACTGATCAATAAATGTTCTAAAATGGTCCAACATTTTATTCACCCAGACATGTAAATATGACACTAACAAAAGGAGTAATTGATTTTAGTTTTGAAATTCCCAGATAATACTGCTACTATCCAGCTTACAGTCAACAAAACTCCAGCAGTAAGATATGCATGCCTGGTACGTAATCAAAATATGATTTTGCTTTATCAACAGAGACCAATATCACCCTTCTTTTTGTGCAATTTAGGTCGCAAATGTGCTAAAGTTAACAGAAAAGATAGTGGTTACCATTAGGCATGTTTAAAATTAAAACATAGCCTCATAACGATCATGAAATATTTGCAACAACCAATTGCATGTTTGGAAACAGTACAACAACAAAAGGTTTTACATCTTTGTTGTCATCCTTAAAGTTGGGGGTAATTAGAACTTGACAAAATTACAATCAGCGTCCATGTCGGCACTTAACACAACAAATTTGTATGTTTCAATAATTATTTGTTTTATTTACAACATTGTCATGTTACAATTGACGAGTGAAGAAAAACAACTATTGCAATTTTATAACCCTTCAAGGCATTCACATTATTTCTGCAACAGTCCCACCTGTACTAACTTCTGTTGTAGTAGTTGGGGAATTTCTTGATGTTGAGGCTTTTGGGTTTTGACTTGACCTCAAAAAATAGGATTTTCTTTTTGTTGCTTTAGCATGATGTTTTCTTTTCTGCTTGCTATAACTCTCCATTTTATAACTTCAACATGCAAAACAAGATTTTGGTTATTTAATTCTTTTCAAAATGATGTCAGATATTAAACAAAAGCAATATTAGTGCCACACTGTCACACAATTTTAGTTTATCAAACTACCTTCATCTTATGTGTTACTATGTTGCTTTGTTTTTTTACAGTATCTTTCATTAACTGCATGTCTACGATTATTTATAAATAAATTTGTTTCTAATCCTTACCTTGTTTGCCTTGCTTATGTGTTGTACTATCATGTGCAAAAAATGTACCAGAGGAAATTTAATATCATTTCTTGGTGGATTAAATCACAAAAGTTTCAGCTTTTTTAATGTCTCAGCCTCATCCTAGAAAAGACACTGCAAGCAGTATTCTCTAAAATGACATACAAAGCTGCACAAAACAATGTTTTGAAAGAATGAAAAGCTCATGTGACAATTGCACATGTACTTTTGCCTTTTAAAAAAAACATACATGCACTGTATTATTTAACATTGAGTTTCATATTTTTTTGGAAATGTTTTTATAACCATACTTGTTTGAGCAAGTGGAAAATCATGGGTTCCACATGCAGTGTTGTCAATTACACATAACATGCAGATAAAAGTTGGGTACTATAAAGTCAAATGTAGTGATAAACATACTGCTCGATAAATCAAGCCACATACTTTTATGCAAACCATACAATCCTCATTAAAGTCATACTTTGTATAAAACTTCAGTTTTCAGAAGATGGTAGGGTAACCATGGAGTAAAGTCATACACAGTAATTGATTGATTGATTGATTGATTGATTGTGGGGTAAAATGTTGGTGTGGGGTCCACATGGAAAATGTACACTGTGCAGTCACTTCAAGTCTATGGTGACAGAACAATGTAGTCTAATAACTCGCATGGACGGATCAACTGGCTAAAGCAATCTCTTAACTGTAAAAACCGCAGAATTTCTGTCACAAGCTGCCTGCTCTGCAATATCCAATATGTCGACCAAACCAAAAATAAATTTAGTGTGCGTTAAACTGATTGGTGTGATGGCTAAAATGACAAAACTAATCAACCCCATGTTGTTTTATTGTGCTTTGGCAAAGTGCGCTTACTTTTTACATAAACCCTTTAGTTTCAAAATGTTCAACACTGACATCACACATCATCTCAAACTACAAACTTTGCCATGCACGGTCTATATTAACATAGATTAGCAAGTGATGCCGACAAAACTGTTAAGTTTAACATTTATTTGTTTTGTTTAAATTGTTACAAAAATGCTTCGAAGACCCAAGGTCAAGACCACCATTTTGGTTGGGCCGGCAATCAAGGCCCGCCGGCCCGCATGCAGGTACTCAGATTTAATCGGCAAAGTCACAACACTTTTTAAACTCAAACACTTTGTTGTCTTTCGAGCCTAGACTAACCTAATACAGACTGACCTTTTTTTTAGCTCCTACCTATCCCAATGTTAACACAAACGTGATTTTTTTGCCAAAATCCAGTATACATACAAATGTGAAGGGAATTCCCACCGATGTGGTCAGTCAAGGACACCCCCCCCCCCCCCCCCCCCCCCCCCCCCCCCCCCCCCCCCCCCCCCCCCCCCCCCAATGGTTGGTCAGGATGAACTTGGCACATATTGCGAGAGAGCAGTTTATATTCTATGATGAACTGGAAGCTATTGTTCTTGTCTGTTGTATGCAGCTGTGCATACAAAATGACGGGTATTTGACATGTTGTTGTAACTCACAGAAAAAGTTTAGAATTACTGTGGGCTAATGGACGCAAAAGTTTCATAGAATAATTTCCGGACATAAATTTTATGCCAATATTTTGGAAGTAAAAAAACAGGTACATAGTACATATCTCCAACTTAAGCTGGGCAAATTGTGTCCAAAGCCTGTTTCAAAACAAACCTTTCCTAAACATGTTGCTACTGCAAGTCATACAGAAAATGATTTTTGAGAACTACCGTCGGCTACACGACGCAAAAGTAAGCCTATGTTTCGAAACTCCTAAATAAGAATTGTAGTGTTAATAAGGTGTCTCGGTACAAGCTATAAACCCAGTCACTACAAATTAAAAGAGGTATACCACCATCCTTAACTTCCAAACCCCTGAGCTTGTCAGGACCGGAGTCCTGGAAACTCCACACACGTGTCTTGCACTTCGGTTCGTTCGTTTATTGCAGGATAATGAGACAGAGAGAGAGACAAGAGGAAAGAGATCGAAATGAACGAGTGCGGTTTTATATATACTCCGGATAAAGGCGTTAAATCGTACACATGTGCTCTTGCGATTGGCTCTTGCACAATTACCACATAAAGCAGCGTCCAATCACAGCACGAGACAAAACCATACGGTTAAAGCACATAAACACCAGATCACAAAGTTGCATCTGCATCCTAATTAACTGCGACAGGAAATATTACAAAGTCCGAACATGATTTGTCAATACAGTGGGATTTGGTTGCTATACATTTTAACTTCCTCGCAGCCTTTGAGCTAGCGAGTCAAAAAC
>QLIY01001890.1:11450-26724 GCA_003260075.1 Phallusia mammillata
CATACGGTTAAAGCACATAAACACCAGATCACAAAGTTGCATCTGCATCCTAATTAACTGCGACAGGAAATATTACAAAGTCCGAACATGATTAGTCAATAGAGTGGGATTTGGTTACTATACATTTTAACTTCCTCGCAGCCTTTAAGCTAGCGAGTCAAAACCGAGCTATTTTGGTAAACAGATATTGCAAAGTTTGCACAAATTATGTCGCAACCGCTACAGAATCCACAATGTGACTAATGCATAACATTAAGATTCTATAACTGTTTTGCCTTAACATAGCCTAAGTTGCGTTGGAGTTTTTGAGCTGCAACTGCACCTACAACCAAACCAGCATGGGTGGAACAATTTTTTTTAAGACACACATAAAATTGGGATTGCAGAGCAAAAACATTTCCCAAACCTATGCTCTTTATTGTGTTTTAACAGGCACATCCTGTTACACCAATCTAATCCTTTTTTCAAAATTCTAAAATTTGCAAAGATTTTCGCACCTGATCTATGTACTTGCATGCTGTGTCAGACATTTTTGAACCAAAGAACAACTTGATATTCTGAATTAAGCTTAAACACAGGAAACTGATTTACATATAGCTTGACGTCAGGTGTCATGTGACTTTTGACTGAACTTAAGTATGTTGCCCACCATAAAAATTTTTACAGTCGGAACAATAGCACAGTGGATTATTGTTTGCTCGAAACCGCCAACGCATATTTGATTTGCTGTAACAAATATTGACATAACCTTAGTTCTGCTGGTGCAACAAAGTGCTACATGACAACGTTTAAATGTAAGGGGGGGGGGGGGGGGGGGGGGGGGGGGGGGGGGGGGGGGGGGGGGGGGGGGGGGGGGGGGTAATTAAGTCTTCCATTATACGTTAATAAACTTTCGCTTTTGGCGCATTTTAATCCACATTTACAGACCTTTAATCTCCATTAAGCTTCTGTTCTGTATTAGTGTGCAGAAAAGAGATACATTTTCTGGTGCATAAAACTTGACACAACGAAGGCCAATACAGTATTTTATCCATGTGTGTTATGATATCACAAATGCACTACAAAAAAGTAATTGATCCTGACACAAAGCTGACACAAAGCTGTGATAAACATTTTACAATTGTATACCGGATGGTAAAAAATCGTTTACAATTACAAACTTAAAAATATTTACTGCTGGTTAGTGGAACTAATAGTGTTTGCTCCATTAATTTACTATTCACTGTATTTGCCTTTCTATTATGATTGTTTTGCAAGCAAAACAAATGGGTCCCCACACACCTGTTTATGCTAATTGGTTATAGTAAAAATGATGCAATTATTTTTAGATTCCTGTGAACAAACTAGTAGAAAGCATCAACCCAAACTTAAACTGGCTTTGTCCATATCCTTTTACATTTTTACTTATTGTCATATATTTACAAAAGTAGTAAAAACGAATAAAAAAGACTCCCAATCTGAGAATTTATTCTCTTGGTTTGGCCTCAACATAGCTGTGCAAGGTCAGTTTTGAAACAGTCAAAACTAACTAGAAAACCCTCTGCTCTGTTTAAGTGTGAAGTGACAACCACCCATTCTGCATTAAACCTACCACAATTATAAACCACAGAATCACTCCCTTGAGCGTTAAGAAGTAAAAAGAATGGGTGAATCCAACTAAAAGTTACAAAATCTTTTAAAATACATAACAATGCACCAACCAAGTATAAAACTTCTACATCATGTACTTAAGTACCCCCTTCCAAATTATTTAAACACCTTTCAAAATATTTTATGTTATATGGGCTTCTAGCCGAACCACTGAGTCATCTGACTGGTGTCAAACTTTGGAAGAGTCAACTTTTGATAACTAACTAACATGTGTGCTAGTTTAAATATGAAGTATGTTTTCTTGACCAAATGCATGGAACAGTAGACAGAACAAGTAAATGTCAAAAACAAGCTTTCAGTATATCTTGGGCCAAAATTGTTGCTAACCTTCTCACTAATGAAACCAAATTGAAATAAGAAAACGATAAACCAAAGTAGTTTTAACCTGGTTTTGCTCATCGTTATTTGGAATACATCTTTCTTCAAAATTCTGCTTTATTTCATGCAAAATAATCCACTTGGCAGATCTAGGCCTGGTTTCTCAGATCTGCCACTTTACAATGTACAAGTCAACAGTTGATGAATATGGTTTATACCTTAAAACATCTGACTGAAATTTCATGAAGCTAAAATTGAAACAACACAATTTAGTACAAAGCAACGAATATATTTCATTTTAACATTTAAAATGTAATAAAATCTAATATTCACTACCAAAATGTATTTTACATAAAAGTTTCCGGCGGACTTGTAAAAGTTTTTTGGCAAACCTGGTTGATGTATCATAATGTATGTAAGTATAATTACCGTAGGTAAACAAACGAAATTTGTAAAAAAATACAATATGGAAGGCTTCTATTCTAAAACGCATAGCTTAAAATTACAAAACTTTGCGCTTAATCTCAAAAAGAGGAACTTAAGTTAAAAAAGACGTCACCTCTGGTGATTCCCCTAAAAGGTGACAAAATTTACGGGTCACTGAACAAGCTGATAGCACGGTCGGGCAGGCTACATAATGAGTGATGCAAAACGAAATGATGCAAAACGCACATTTTTAAAATATTTGGAAACCTTGTGATGAAAAATACGCTGCAGACAAACATTTCGCACGGTGCTCTCATTTCTGTGTAAAAAGGCTGCTTTCATATATTGAAGGTTTTACTTTTCGCATAATCAAATGTTTTGTGGATCTATGACTTGGTAATTAAGGCTACAAACGTTTACCTTTTTTAATAATTTGACTAGTAATATTGTGCTAATGGCAGTTGACAAACCTTAAATTCAGATTAGGCTACGATGAGATTTATTTTCAATTAAATTAAACGGCGTTTTTTCACACTCGATGAAATTGTGGTGTATCGTGTATTGCAGTACAAATAAGCGCGAATAATATCATACGAGTGACTGTCATTGCATGAATGTTTTATTTCGTCATCGTCACATTTTTAGTACTCGACCTCAATTGTCAGTTGTCGCTACACCTTCTACGTATAGTTACGTCATCGTCACCTTGTTACTATATATTCACATGTGTTGAAGCACTCTCACTCCTACTAACTCTCTTAACTCAATAAACTAACTTTAGGCTAACGTTAAACGCCGTCCTTTTCATTAGACTAAGCTCAGACAAGCACGTTACCCGAAACAGTCTGTTAAAGCCAGTTCCAGTCGAATCGCGCACTCGTCGGGGATGAAAATTCGTTGTTTGACCCGCTAGGGTTTGTTGTTCTAGTGGTGGTGAAAACACGTTAGATCTACCGAACTTTCTGTCAGGAAGAAATTAAGTGGGACGAGAAAATGTCCGCAAAGAGTCTACGAACTGAGAAAAGTAAGTGTTCAGGTCTAGGCCTACGCGACATCAGTACTCCGCGTTCGTTCAACTTACACGCGTACGACCCGACTACATGTGTTTTCAGATGCATAGAAGAAGGCATATGGCGGAGTGTGTTACCTGTAAATGCCCTGTACACATGGACTCTTAGGGCGGACTCGAATACTTTTCGTCAATCCTCATCTCTCAGCTTGAAAGCTCAATCCGCCCCTGCTAGGTGATGTGAATCCGTTTCGTGCTTAATCCGCCTTTTTGCAAGGGCCCGACAAGCGATGTCACATACCGAACACAACGAAGGGAGGCAGATCTCCAGTCCGAGTTGTTTCATAAAATACACAGGCTACGTGAGAGTTTATTTCGCTTGGTGAAAGAACACATAACGACACAATCGCACTAAAAACAATCACCAAGCCGGAAATAGCTGCGCAGCGTTAAAACATTATTGAGCTACAAACAGTGGAGGGCATTGAAAAGGTTTTATTTAAATCCTGGAGGAAAAACAGTTGATAAGGTGCGATCATTGGATATAATGGGGGGGGGGTGCTTGGTGAAAGAACACATAGGGGCATGATTGCACTAAAACTATCACCAAGTCGGAAATAGCTGCGCAACGTTGAAATGTTATTGAGCTACAAACAGTGGAGGGCACTGGAAAGGTTTTATTCAAATCCTGGAGGAAAAACAGTTGATAAGGTGCGATCATTGGATATAATTTTTATTTGAAGCTCTTTATTGAATTTAATTTTATGTTATTATTAAAAAATGTGATTATTTAGTTAATTTCTGTTTCTATTAATTGCACGCAAACAGATGCATAATAGTTTTAAGGTAAACTAGTTAAATTCTTTCAAGTGCGACAAAGTAAACATGTTCTGTTATATTTTTTACGTATAAAATAGTATAGCATTGCTCTGAAGGAATAATATTGCTTCCACAAATTAACATTTCAATGCAAAAGCTTAAGTCCGCTAGACAGTGCAACAGAGCGATATTGGCTCTACGCAGCTGCTGCGTTGACACTCTGGGGGGGGGGGGGGGGGGGGGGGGGGGGGGGGCGGTCTGGCGCTATCGATCCGTGCATTAGTCCATGAGATGTCACACCAGGGTTAATTTAGGATCACCGCACTTCACTTTAGTACGTTTAAGGTACTTGAACAAAAAACTGCCCGAACGGTTGTGAAGAAGTAACTCATCGTATCACTTCAAGCGTGTAACATTCGACATTGCTTGAAGCGTCCCTACACACAATTGCACGGTCAACACGCCACAAATTAATTCTACCAGGGGGGGGGGTACATTCGACATTGCTTCAAGCGTCCCTATACACAATTGCACGGTCAACACGCCACAAATTAATTCTACCAGCCTTAAAAAGCTGCCACACAACTAATGGTTGAAATCATTCCCAGTAAGAATATACAAAGTAACGTTACGTCGTTAAATGTTTTATGGGGGGGGGGATCGTTATATGTTTTATACTGTTGCTTCGTCATTATTAATAAAAAACACAATTAATCAGTGATCGTCGACATAGGATGCGGGGGGGGGGACTGTTGCTTCGTCATTATTATTAATAAAAAACACAATTAATCAGTGATCGTCGACATAGGATGCCTACTGTTAAATAGAAACGTTCTGTAAAAAACTAAGCGTTTAAATATTTGCTTCGGTGTTACGTTTGCCTTGTTAACCTACAAAAACCTTTGAAGATCGGATAAAAACACAAATTATCTGCAAACATGACTAAAAACAATCTAACCCCTTTCTTTCCTTTGCAACAAATAAACTTGACTGCGTAGTTCTGCTGTAACAAAAACATCTGCAGCAACGTATCTGAGTTTACTGATTTACAAAACTACCACAGCACTTTGAACTATTAGCCTATCTGACATCAGGGGCAGGGCAAAACCAAACTCACATCAATTAAAATGGCTGTAACATCGACCATGAAAGAGACCGAGGGCAACTTATGTGAAGTCACGCACTTTACAGACAAAGGCAGGGGGTCCCCGTAATTTGAAGCAGAGCTTTTGTCTGATACGGCAGTTACATACATCATTGAAAGTAAACAAGGGGGGGGGGCTAAGCGTTTAAATATTTCGTCGGTGTTATGTTTGCATTTTTCAATCACAGGTTACAGTTCTGAACACACACTTTGTTAACCTACAAATACCTTTGAAGATCGGAAAAAACACAAATTATTTGCAAACATGACTAAAAACACTCTAACCCCATTTCTTCCCTTTGATACAAATAAACTTGACTGCGTAGTTCTGCTGTAATAAAAACATCTTCAGCAACGTATCTGAGTTTACTGATTTACAAAACTACCCTATCACTTTGAACTATTAGCTTATCTGACACCAGGGGCAGGGCAAAACCAAACTCACATCAATTAAAATGGCTGTAACATCGACCATGAAAGAGACCGAGGACAACTTATGTGACGTCACGCACTTTACAGACAAAGGCAGGGGTCCCCGTAATTTAAAGCGGAGCTTTTGTCTGATACGGCGGTTACATACATCATTGAAAGTAAACAAAATATCCTTCCTGTACTTACACACAACTACACAGGGTACGTGCTTCAATATTGAAAAAGTTTGTTTTATAGCCAAACTACATCAACAAAGTAGTTTTATGTCGCTTCGTTTCCAAATTTTAAGCTGTCCAAAAGATCGGTTTGTTATGTTTTGCAAAATCGTGTGTACAATATTTCTGTTTCAAATAACCAGTTTTCAATTCAAAACAGTTAACACAAATTGACCAGGCCAAGTTTGAATTGATTTACTGTGTTTGTAAATTGCGTTCAGATTCTTAATGAAAGTGTTTCCTGTTTCGAAATTTACCGTATATGAGTTGTGTTGAAGCGACAAACATTTATTCGTCCACAGTGCAATGCACAAAGGTTTCCGGCTGTCCGGTTAGTATTTTGCGTGTATGAACTGTGCTAGGCAATTACTTAAGCCGAAAATACTAGCATCAAAGCATGTAAGGCACGAATGTTAAGTTAATGTATAAAGCACAGCACTTTGTAATGTTGGTATAAAGTGTTGGTGACACTGCTGAGTTGGTATAAAGTCGCTTGTCGTTAATCTAATAAAGCTGTATAAGCGTCATAAACCCATTTGACCTGGCACGCCCTAGCCCGCTGGGGGGGGGGGGTGCTTCAACATTAGAAAAAGTCTGTGTTTTAGCCAAACTACATCAACAAAGTATTTTTATGTCGCTTCATTTCCGGGGGGGGGGAGTGCTTCAACATTAGAAAAAGTCTGTTTTTTAGCCAAACTACATCAACAAAGTATTTTTATGTCGCTTCATTTCCAAATTTTAAGCCGTGCAAAAGATCGGTTTGTTATGTTTTGCAAAATCGTCTGTTTAATATTTCTGATTCAAATGACCAGTTTTCAATTCAAAACAGTTAACACAAATTGACCAGGCCAAGTTTGAATTGTTGTACTGTGTTTGTAGATTGCGTTCAGATTCTTAATGAAAGTGTTCTGTTTCGTAATTTACTGTTTATGTGTTGTGTTAAAGCGACAAACATTTAATCGTCCACAATTCAATGTGCTTCAAAGGTTCCTGACGGACCAGTTAGTATTTTATGTGTATAAACAGGGCTAGGTAATTTCTGACCTGAAAAACATCAGCATCGAAGTATGTAAGGCACGAATGTTGATGTATTAAGCACAGCACTTTGTAATGAATAGTGCTGAATTGGTACAAAGTTGTTTGACGTTAAACTAATAAAGCTGTATAAGCGACATAAACAGGTTTGGTCTGACACGCTCTAGACCACTTCCTGACATAAAAAAAAACTTGATCGGGATTCGTCCTCGCGAGCGTCCTGGGTTCGAACCCCGTGAAAAAAAATACAAATTAGTTACTAAAGTACACCGTTTGGCAAAACAATTTCTAACATGCAATAGTGCCCACTTGTGCATCATAGTGTGTTCCTTATCAAACACGTGATGAAGCTGTTACGTCTTGCTACGCTTTCTTGCAAAGCGGCGTCGCATGAAAAATATTACATGTTGTGCTTTGTATTGTGCTGTGATTGGACCCTGTATTGGCATACGTATCTGGGTTTATATAAACCGCACTCGTTCATTTCAATCTCTATTCAATCTCTCGTTCATTTTCAAGGCGTTAGTGTTTAAACACATTGCCAGTCGCGATTGTTGACTGAGGCCAGTGTGTTCACACGCTGTAGAGCAGGGCTACTCAAATGGCGGACCGCGGTCCGCATCCGGACCTCGGCGGTCTTATTATTACGGCAACATACACTGGGGGGGGGGGGGGGGGGGGGGGGGGGGGGGGGGGGGGGGGGGGGGGGCAGTTTTTTTAATTGGGGTCGGCATTGCGATTTTTGGGGGGAATTACGACAGTTAGGCTTTACCTATAAGTCCTTCCAAAATCTAAGTGAGGTCAGTGAGGGGGGGGGGGGTAGTTTCTTTAACTGGGGTCGGCATTGCGATTTTTGGGGGAATTACGACAGCTAGGCTTTACCTATAAGTCCTTCCAAAATCTAAGTGAGGTCAGTGAGGATTGTGCAACTGTGACGAAAAAATGGTCCATTATTTACTAAACAATAAACAAAACGGCAATAGTGTGCGCATAATTTTATCTGTGACGTAATAAACCCAATTTTGAATCTTTGCCAATGTAATCTTACAAAACTAGATAAAACGTGTTTTGTATGTAGATGTGCCAATATACTTTCGCAAACAGTAAACTACCGTTTAGTGCCTGATACACGCTTTTATTTTGGTAACAAACATCGGCTTCAACAAATGTGTTTATGTTGGACCGTGATTAGTTACAACCAAAATTGGCTAAGACATGTTGCATTTGCATTACTGACAGATGTGTCCGGACCTCGTTGATTTTTACCTTTTGTATCTGGACCTTTGACAAAACTAATTAAGTAGCCCTGCTGTAGAGTGTGTCCAGTTCACTCCAGTTTGGAGAGTGTAGGCTCCAGAGTGTAGAGTGTTTTATTAAACGAATCGCGAAACCTTATATAGCGCAAAACAAGTGGCACAAAATTCTGCAGGGAACACTTAATCACATTTGCAGGCACAGCTGGAAACACTATTTATTGACAAATAAACATTTAATGGCATTTATTTGGCCGTTCACCCAACTTCGCTTCGCTACGCTGCGTCCGGTGTAAACCGGCCTTTAGTATGTGACGCTTGATTGTTACGCATCTGTGACTACGTTTAGGCGACGTGGTTTGCAACGTTCTGTCGTCGTTTAATTGTTTTCCGATTTTGACATCACAAAACAATTAACGGTTTTTAGTTAGGTAGCAACAAGAATCTTCTTCAGGTAGTTCAATAGGGATTAAAAAATAAATCCTGTTTTGGGGCATTTGTTTCAAGTTGAATAAATTGTACTCTGGGTAGTCCATATGTCAGCAAACCAAAATTACCTCAGCATGCTGACATTACAAGGACAATAAAAACTACCAAGTAAAATTATTTAATTTTACAACTATCTTTTAGTGATTGTGCAAATTTCTTTGTTATTGTACATTTTGCGGCACTAATTGTTTTAATGCTGGTGTGCAAGTTTTTTCTGTAGTGGATTTTTTCGTGTTTTAGTGGTTTCTTTTATTGCATACCCAGTTATTCTACTTCGAACATCCCTAAAAAATATTACAAGACTTTTACGCTTTCGTGCACATTGCTTAGAGTGAAATCAATTGTAATGGCTAAACTACTATCATTATTTACGAATAAATCATCTTGTAAAATTCTTTAATCACGAAATAGTGAAACTGGCCTATAAAAGTAGCAAAGGTTTCCATACTGTAATAGGCTCGCTTATCGAGTTAATTTCTTTTCCCGTCACAAAATAGGCGATCGCGAATTTCAAAATATTCGGTTTCTGTTCAAACCCAATTTTGATGCTTTTGGTCTATGGCTAGTTTAAACTGATTAGGGCTGGTGTATCCTGTTTTAAAGTACAAATAAAAGCAAATATCATATGAGTCACTTTATCAAGTGATTGTACGTCGTTTTGTTTCGTCGTCGACACCATTTTAGTACTCGACCTCAATTGTCATTTGTCGCTAATTAACACCTTTTACCATCGTTACAGTTTACGTTGTGGTGACGACACACGCATTACGTTTGCAAGAAACGCCTTTTTTCTCGTTTTGCCTTTTTTCCTGCGTTGTGTTTACCTGTCTCGTTTTGACGTGTCACGATTCATTCTTAACCGGACACGCTTAATAAAAACAACTTCGCTACATATTGGTGACCGCCGACTACAAGATACGTTTTATCTTGCTTCAAAGATGACAAACCAAGAAAACGCTGTGTCTATTAAACTGCCCACTTTTTGTGCAGAACAGCCAAGGATTTGGTTTCAACAAACCGAAGCACAATTTGCCCTAAAGAAAATTACCTGCGATCAAACCAAGTACTATTATGTGGTTGCGTCACTTGATCAGCAAGTAGGTTGATTGATTTACTAGAAGAACCACCAGAAGAAGAAAAATACACCACGATTAAGCAGCGACTTCTGAGTATATTCAGTCTTTCTGAATATGAAAGAGCCGCAAAATTATTCCGTATAAATGATCTCGGAGATAAGAACCCTTCGCAACTTATGGATGAGATGCTGTCTCTGATGTGTGGCCATGCTAACTGCTTTTTGTTTCGATATATATTCTTGCAAGCTTTGCCAGAAGATATACGTTTGATTCTAGCAAAAGAAAGCTTTGCTGATCCTCGGAAACTTGCTCTACGAGCTGATGTGCTTTGGCAGGCGAAAGGGCATGAATTGCAAATATCAAAAATAAACAAACGGGATGTAGAAGTGCCTAGAAACTACACGTTTAGGTCCAAAAAGCAGCCTGGACTATGCTTTTATCACGACCGTTTTGGTGAAAAAGCTATAAAGTGTCAGAAACCTTGCAGCTGGCAGGGAAACTTACCAGCCGGTCGCTCCTAACATCGTCAGCGACCGGCCAAATCAACAATTTATTTTATGTGTGGGATAAAAATACCTGTCAACGCTTTTTGGTTGACACAGGAGCGGAGATTAGTGTTTATCCTGCGTCTGCGTTTCACCGTAGGAATGGCCCTCGTGGTAAAGAACTTCAAGCAGCCAATGGCACCCGCATCTACACATACGGCAAGAAGCAACTTCAGTTGGATTTAACAATTGGAAGGTTTTCCTGGAATTTCACGTTGGCGCAAGTTTCTAGACCACTCCTTGGTGCTGATTTCTTGCGCGCACATTCCTTGATTGTCGACCTTAAGCACAATTGCCTGTTGAATGCCAAATTGTTCTCGAGCATTCCTTTGCATGCCGCCAAGCAAGCCGCCCCCAAGCTGAACAACATTGCCTTAAACACAGACGCATACACGAAGCTTCTTTCTAAATTCCCGGTGATTACAGCACCCACTCTACCTTCCACGCCGCCAAAACACAACGTCAAACATCACATCGTGACAACAGGACCAACGGTGCATTCAATGGCTCGCCGCTTATCTCCTGAAAAACTGGTCATAGCCAAGCAAGAATTCAAAAAAATGCTAGACATGGGAATAATTCGAAGATCAGCGAGTCCCTGGGCTTCGCCCTTACATATGGTCCCTAAAGATGGTACAGGTTGGCGCCCTTGTGGCGATTATCGCAGGTTAAATGCGATAACAGAACCAGACCGATACACACTGCCACACATTCAAGACTTTTCTGCAGGTCTGGCTGGCGCAAAGATATTTTCCAAAATATCGTTACCTTTTCACTATGTATTATAGTGTGTCGTAACTATATGAGAGACAATCTCTCTCTCTCTTATTCTATCAATAACAGAGACGCTACTGGCTAACTCAAAAACCTAACTTTACCGTTAAACGCCGTCCTTTTTCTTAGGAGTAAGCAGATAGCTTAGATGGCCAAGGACTTTAAGACTATAAACGTTTACGGCTGTGGTTCTCAAATTTTCATTATTTTTTCAAAACTTTCCCTTTGCCATTATTCCGATGGCTTATGGTCTTTAAGCCTGAATGTGTATTTCAGAAAAACGAAAGTTGCTTGCAGGATTTTAGCTAGTTATGCAAAATTGCGCATAATAATGACCCAAACAGCTTGTGACATCACAGACAAGACAAAAAGCATTACGATTGTGCGGGGGGGGGGGGGGGGGGGGGGGGGGGGGGGGGGGGGGGGGGGGGGGGGGGGGGGGGGGGGGGGGGGGGGGGGGGGGGGGGGGGAAACGGCTATTGTTTAGCAATGGAGACAGTCGATTCTCAATTCTAATTTGATTTAAACCTATGTAGTGGCACAAACTGACGCCAAATAAGATTATAGTAGTACTTCAACCTTTTCGCGGTCCCCCCCAAATTGCCTCACAGACCCCTAAAGGACCGCGGACCCCAGTTTGAGAACCGCTGATTTGCAGCGAAAGATACTTCTGTAGTAATAAGTACGACGTCAACTCGACTAACCCTCACTAGTAGTTAATCTTTGTGTGTTTCCTTTGCACAATTGTTCCTACAGTTTATATCATATTACATGAGACACAGATTTAATACTGTCCAAGACTGTTACAATGCTCATCACCTAAAACTGTTCACCCCTTTCTACCACTTTGGCACAACTAAATTTGACTATTTCATATGAAGACTTCGTTTCTGCTGTGACAGACGCATTGAACTTGACCCCTTTATTTTACCTAACAGCACACTCGTAACATTGTACCTGAGCTTAGTAGTCCACATATTAGTCCGCTATCCCTGATCATTTTTAAGATAAATTTGGTGGTGCTATACCAGTTATAATGTCTGGTTAACCGTTCCAGTACTTCTGCATGAGGGTTACTAAATGTCACTATAGTATCTTCACACTTTAGTAACCCAGAAATACAGTTTCTTTTTTTTTTTTTCTTTTTCTTTTTTTTTTTATTATTGGCGATAAAATATGGAAATGACAAAATAACAACATAGGAAGGGGGGGGGGGCCAACATGAAAACTATGTACGTGATTCCGGTGCGCCTACTTGCGCTTTAACGTCAGTTTCCTTTCAAACACGCGGTGAGGCTGTAACGTCTTGCAACGCTTTTTTGCAATGGCGTGTCGCATAAAAAAACGTATTTGACATGTATTTTCTGTTTTTGTTCCATCATAAGCCGATCAAACAGAGGCGATGGAAATTAAACTAAACGGATTAAAACAGTGTGGTATATAATTGACGAACATAAGTATGAAGTTAAAATGTTAAACAATTGCCTTGGTAACACAAATTTGTTTATATTAGGGAAATTTTTAACAAGGTATCTGAACAGAAAACATATCTAAACATTTTTCTCAACCCAAAGCAGGGGTACCTAAACTTTTTAAGGTCGAGTTCCCTTGAAACTACTTATTGAATCACATGCCACCTCTAAATCAATTCAAATAAAAAAGTTTTGTTTGTATGTTTTTATTTTTATTTTAATTATCAATGAGATTAATAAGGTTGGTTTTTAAAACTTTTGCGGTTAGTGCGTTTCCAGCCATTTTTATTACATGTACAAGTGGGTAATAGGGTGCGTAAAATGGGTAATAGGGTGCGCAGAGCTCGTACGTTACCAACATTGTCAAAAACGCGCGCACATTTTCCCCCAAAAAACGGTAAGAGACATTGCTTTAACTTCATCCCTTGACGTGGAGTTAAATTTTATTTAAAAACAAACATACTTCACACTGTGGTGCAGCATGACCATTTACTAACTGTGACTGGGTTAACAACAGCACGGCCGGATACGTAGGTGATTGGATAGATCAGTGACGTGTAACTGTTTATCGCAATGGGCTGCAATGTGAAGCCAAATTTTAAACCAAGTTTCTATAGAGAGCACTTCATAGACCAGGGGTATACAAACCGCAGCCTTGTTTGTTAGCCGTGAACATGTATACTAAAATATATGTTCTGGTGGCCGTGACGTAAATAAAACTCCTTTGCTAAATACTTGGATTTTGGTCTATATAGATGTTCTGACGGGGCTAGAGAATATAACCAACTTAGTAGTCGTTTGCGTGAGACTTTTTGTGCGCCTATTGTCAGCAAACCATGCAAAAACACAGGTACCACAAGGGTCACAACATAGATGATGACGCCATAAACGGTTGTGGCTTTTTGTCAAACTGTTCAGCTCGATATGTGCATTGAGTTAGAAATTTATCTTGGCTTTTCTGGTGCAATTAGAAGGTAAACATATGAGAGAAAAATATTTCTTTACATCAGTAATTTTGACACAAAACCAAGCAGACCCTTGCGGTCGTTGGTGAAATGGATCTATGATGCGGCCGTTATAGCGAAAAAGTTGTGCATCCCGGACGTAGGTGCACAACCTGCAGCCGTACCTTGTAATAGAATGTTTAAAATGCCAGAGAAGAAGAGCTAATAACAACTTCCTACTATATAACAGTGAAGCGTATAAAACAATGGACTACTTGGCGAAGGTAGTAGCCTACTGGGTACATAAATAGCCTGTATGTTGCACGCCCCTGGGGTAGATAATGTTTCTTTTTATTTATTGGTTCATTGACAGTAATTTGTTCGATTAATTCACCAAACGTGAAAAAGTACCCGTATCGCTAAAACGCACTGATTGTGGGTTAAACGTCGTTCAAACCGTTGCAATTGTAGTGTGTCGTGCCCTCTGCAAACCACTTGTTTACAAACCAATGACCTGAAACATCAAAATAAAAAAATGTGCACGTCTGAAGTAAACATTCTGCAAAAAAAATGTTCTGTATAAACAGCAAATTTAATTTATTTTTCGAGTTTCTAGGTATGATAAATATCTAGAAATGTAATTAATATCTAAGATATATCAATATCCAGTGTTCATTACTAGAGAACAAAAAAACATTTTGTCAACCGTTGTGTATTTTCTTAAAATTAAGTTTGTTGCGTCATAATAAAGAAAACAATCTAAAAAAAAACATAGTACACAGTGTGGTGCAGCTTGACTATTCAACGTAGCATAAGTAAAACCATACTGCAAGTAGTTACTTTCTCTTTTTAAATGCTCATCTTGTCCTAAACTGTCTAATACAGCCGTGATAAACCCGTTGCTGAGTGTACAACACACAACTATCCGGTCAAATCGCTTTATAATAATAATGACTGCATTACAACTGCTATTGTGACTGGGTTAACAACAGCACGGCCGGATACGTAGGTGATTGGATAGATCAGTGACGTGTAACTGTTTATCGCAATGGGCTGCAATTGATGCTACATTTATGTGATGCTAAGGACCACTCAATAAAGCGACACATACATTTTGCTAAAAAAGTTGTACATTTATTGCAGTGGTTCGTGGTGCGTGCGTGTGTACTACTGGTGGAGGAGTGTCAACTATTAGGTACATTGAAATACAAAAGCGTAAGTCCGCTAGACGGTGCACCAGAGCTCTGATCACTAGTGATCTTAGCTTGAATGTCTACGTTTGGGGTTGGCACCCCCAAAGTATATATAAAACGCAAGTAGTCCAACCCATTGTTACGCGATAGAGCCGCATGGACGCCATTTTGTGTCCAAATTAATACAGCAGGTATAGGGAAAAACACATAAATTGTCTGATTTTTACAAACTGGTGGGCTTTAACGCGAATTTGATAGGCCAAATCGAATAAAACTTTTGGTTTGTACCATTTGAGTGTGACAATGTTCGCTAAACGCAAATATTTAAAGTTCACATGAAAATTGAGCGGCCAAATTTACATGAAAAACAGCAATTTAGCTTTTAATATTGTGTTGAAATGTTAGAACCCGAAATTTTCATTCAATTTGGCGAATCAAATTCGCGTCTATGCTCTCCAGTTTGTAAAAATCAGACAATTT